>JAPYYV010003951.1:0-17413 GCA_030522625.1 Copidosoma aretas
GGAAGTTATAATTACGAACTTATATGTTGCTTGGCGCAGAAACCAAAAAAATTACATACTTTAATATTTTTTGAGGTTATGTTGGCTTTCAACTGTTATGTTTCATTAATAGTAGTAAAATTCGGTTTAGACTCCAGTTATAATTTTCACAAATATTTTCTAGTCGTTATATTAATCTGCTATTAGATTACGACAATAAAAGCATGAATCGCTATTTTTTGAGGTTATGTCTGCAAGAATAGACTTAAAATCGTCAAGTTACATCAAAATAATTATCATCAAATGACACAAAATTAAAAACTTACTGCAACACCTACTAATTCATTCATTTCATTATAAATTATATCGTTGAATGAACAATTTTTGAAAAATTCTGTTTCCTTCGAGTTTTCTAGCCTGAAAAAGAATAATTTTAGCTTTCCCTATAGTTTTCCTATATTCTAGAACTCATCGACTTCATTTTCCAAAAAGAATCATTGCAATATCATTTTTTTGACAGGAGCTATCTATTTTGAACGAGAAAAAGCCAAAAAGACACTATGCGGCTCGTGCGGTAAACCTCTCGGTTCTCAAATTAAAGCCTTTCCAATCTCGTACGAAAACTACTATTTTTATTTTATATGTTCTTTTAAAATATTTTATCATAATAAATTAAAAAGACCATGGAATTTCCAAAAAAAATTCTCATTTATAATGTTAAATAAAAATTACTGATGGTGCGTGTGGGCGTATAAGTATGTATATACATATTCAGTCATATCTTAGGACTTCCTATACGGATTTGAATACACTAGATTCTTCATTTTGAAGATGAAGCCTTATAATTGAAGTATAGAATTTTACATAAAAAAGGATGTATATATTAAAAAAATTAATATATCGATAAAAATAGATAAAAAAGCTTTACGCCAATAAGATAGCAGCGGTTTTTTAAGCTCCTATGACAAACCTAATTTTTTGAGGCAAGGATAGGTAGTCTAGAAATAATAATCCTTGCTCAATACATAGATGTAAGGATTAATTAGCGATAACTTGAGGACCAAATAAATGAATTCGAGACAAGTTTACTCATCACGCTAAATTTATTGACTAAAGAACACACAAAAACCATTGTAGAAAACTGAACAAGTGTACAACAATAACACAATAAAAACTCTTACAAACATTTATATAAATTACCAAGAAATTGACGCTATAGCATTTTTAAGTCGAAATTCACTCGTGTCGACAGAACGTATACATGTACAAGATAAGCTGTTACACTGATTCGGTATGACATTCAAGCAAACGCAGTGTACGTTACTATATACTAACACAGCGCGTGGAGACCTATACTACCGTTGTATCAGAGTTCTCTCTGTGTATACAAAAGGAAAACTTTTAAACAGAATCATAAAATTCTGAGGGATATCCCGCTTTTTTAAAAAATTTGTGCTTTTTTTCTGTTAGTCGATAACCAAACAATGAAAAAGTCTATGTTAAAGTAGTATTTATTACCACGAGAAATAAATCAACTGTTAATGTGTTAGCAAGAACATTCAGTATGATTACCATTAATAGTGCAAGAAGATTTTGTTATTAAAAAATACTAATGAACACAATAAGTCTCATTATTTTTCATACCATGACAATTAATCACAATTTTTTTAGTTTTTGCATGGTTTATTTTATTTAGGCATCGTAAGATATTTCAACATCGAAAGTTTTTCCATTTCTACATTCGATTGATTTATAAGTAATTGGTCATAAATAAGCACGCTTTTATAGAGCTTGATTTTGCTTCCTTCTAGAAGAAGCTTTGTTATGAACGAAAAATCAGATGTCGAGAAAACATGTTATGAACACGTTTTATGAAGTTTAGAATCAAAACCGGCTACCAATTTATTGGCACAAAGTTTTCTTATTCACATGTTCTTCTCCTTTTTCACACACACCTTCATCAATTTCCTTTTTTTATTAAATCCAAAAACGTTATAATGTCAGAAATTTCATGATCTTCAAGACATTTAACCAGAAAATATACTGAAATAACGTTCACTAGCAAAGAAACCCATATTTTCAATTAAATCGATTTCCCATAATTGATCAAACCAAAATTAAAATTTTTAGGAAATCTTATGATCTTTAAGATGTTCTACTACAAAATATTCTAAGAGAACGTTTGATATAAAAAATCATTTAAAAAAAAAACAATTTACCGGAATCGATAAAATAAAAAAATAAACAACAAATCAATGAAATTGAAATTTAATTTTTTTGAAATGATGGGGTTTAAAAACAAAAAAAAACTTGTAGAATATCTATCGAAAAATATCCTTAAATATCCTTAAGGGCATTGAAGTCTCAAATTATTTGTGCAGGACCCAGCCTTACCGATTAAATCATTAATTTAATAATATTAAAATAATATAAACGAATTTCACAAAACGGAAATACAGCGGCACCTGATAAAGACGATATTTATAATCTGAAAAATTTGCAAGCAATTATTTCAACGACAACTTTAAAAGTTTTTGGTCCGAAAAAAAGGTGTATTTTCGGACCAAAAACTTTTGAAGTTGTCGTCGAAATATTCACTTGAAACTTTGTCAAGCAATACTTTTTGATCTCGTCAAATGCCTCTGTGTTTCCTTTTTTTGATGTTTTGTCAAAATAAATACAGTTTTTTTACCATTAATTTGTCTCTAGGATGAGTTATATACATCTATATATACATACGCCTATACGCACACACACACACACTGCATGTACACCTTACGTTTAAATACCATTGTATGGTTAGATTATTTTGTTTGGGTACGTGTACCGTGTGCTACCTGGTGTAACTCATGCGGCAGGTACAAGTTAAACTACTGAGTTACGTCGAGAATGTTGTCATGTTGGAGTTGGTGCTAGGTTGGCTCCAGGAATAAAGTGCAAGGGAGAGCGTGGATCATCGGTCACGTATCTGGCTGTGACACGGTGACAGCTTCGTAATCATCGAGGTAAGTGAACTCAGTACAGGTCATCTCCAGGAACAATGCACCTGTTAGTACCGCGGTTAGTTAGTGCTACGAGGTGATAAGTTTAGTGCAGCAGATAATTTGATGAATAGATGGAACTACTCAAAAACGGTAGTATTTCACTTTGATTACAAATCATAAAGAATCACTCTGAAATAATAATTATTTTTTCAGAAGAATCATCAAAATAAACAAGTGCACCCAAGCAGCTAGTAAAAAAGTACTCTGGGGGTATTCAGTGCCAGGTGAGGATTGGCAGGTCGTGCCAATCATTCACCCCAGAAGTGCTTAGATTCCGACCAGTGGACATACCACAGTCATCGAGAAATTCAAGACCTGGAATAGTGAGGCATCGACAGATGAAAGTATAATTTCCTGGTCATCCCTACAAGTTAATACCGATACCATCACACGTGCAGCCTACGTCATGAAGGTTTTAGTAGAAAAATGAAAAGGTTTACTGACTATTTTTTCTATCTTCATTTTTCTAGCTTTCCATCCATTGAGTAAGCTCAGATGTAAAGTTTATATAAATATAAGTGATGCAAGCTTTTATTGAAAAATATAAAGTGATGCTTAACATTTATAGCTCTAAGATAATTAGATTTGGAATCTGATTAGTTTTGTTGTTGTACTTAGTAATTTAAATGTATTTTTATCTTATTAAAGTAAACTTGCTCTCTATGTACTATGCACAGAAAAATTTTGTTTTTCATGAATTTCATGAAAAATGGCTTCATCGGTCAATTGTGTACCCATATTTAAAATTTTAACTTCTAAGGTAAGTACAGAGGTGAAATTTATTATTATTTATTGTTTTGTGGAATTAAAACTCTTCTCTAAATTTGAACCCTTTAACTTTCACAAAAGCTGAAATATAAGGTATTGATTAGTCAACATTAGCGATGAAACCATTTTTTGTGTACGAGTCACACACAATATGATATTCGAACTCTACAGTAATAAGTCAGGTCTAGTGTGGTGTATTCATTTGCATATGCATTATAAAATACAACAGAACTTACCAGTTTCAAAATTTCATGTTTTTATTACAAGAACATAAATTTTACAGGGAGTACGCAATCAATCTTGATATTTCACAATAAATTTGAACTGTTAAAAGTAAAAATATAATTTCTTATTCTAATAATATAAAATTTGGGAACTGATGAATTGTATTATATTTTATAATGCATATGCAAACGAATACATAATACTAAACCCGACTTATTACTGCAGAGTTCGAACATTACATTATGTATCACTAGTATACGAAAGATGGTTTCATAGCTAATGTTGACCAATATCTTATATCCCAGTTTCCGTAAAAGCTGAAGAGTTTAAATTCAGAGGAAAGTTTAAATTCCGCAAAACAATACTAAATATTAAATTTTAGCTCTGATCTTACCTTAGAAGTTAAGATATGTAATATGGGTACACACTTGACCGATGAAGCCATTTTACACGAATTTCATGAAAAACTGAGTTTTCTAGTGCACAGTAGATAATGATAACCAGTTTAGTTTAATTATATGCAAATATCTATGAATCACATAATATAACAACAGAACTCATCAGATTATAAATCTCATATTCTTAAAGCAATAGATTGTAAGCATCACGATGTATTTTTTTATTCAGAGCTTTTATTACTTAAATTTATACAAACTTTATATCCTAGCTAATGTAATAGATGAAAAGTTCAAATTTGATCCAAATTTTTTCTTGGAGTACAAATCTTATTTATTTGATTTGAACACCTACATCTCGTTTTTTTCAGTTTTTAATGGTTCTGCACCATCAAGTTGCTGTTATATTCATCTTATTGAATGAAAATAATATCCATATAAAGATGTTGTACGGAAATTTATTTTAATGAAGTTTGAAGACAATTTACAATATGCGCTGCTGCCTCCAATACAGTAATATCTGAAGAAGATCTAAGAAAATTGAATTACATAAATGTGTATAGTATATTATACACATAAAAAATATTTTTTAATCTAGAAATGGACTTCAGTGGACATCTGAAAGGATTTGGCTCAAAAAATAGTGTCATAAGGGCATTATATAAAACTCTTCCATGTACGTATGAAGACAAAAGTAAAAGTTTTATTAACGACTGAGATGGATACATCTACAAATGAGATTTTAGAGATCATGTCTATATAAAGACATGATAAAAATCTCATTCATACAAACGCGAATAAAGAAAGATTTACTTTTAAGATTTCCCATATGATATGTATATATTTCAAGTTCATAATTTTGAATTAAAAGTTAGTCGTCTGCACGAAAATTCATTTGTTCTTGCATATGTACAAGAGTAGCTATAATACGACAAACAGTGTACCTAAATTTAAAATCCCTAGTTTTTATTGCTATGTTTCGGTATTGCTGAACTCTACATTATCGTCAGGTAACTTTAGAAATCTAGGGAATTTGAGTCTTCAATCCCCTTAAAAAACGATAAAAATCGGTTAAAGAAATCCCAAATTACGACTGATTATATACATTCCCTATTAGCACCCACGCACACCCGACTACTAAATTTTTTTAATTCCATCCTAATACATTTTTTTGTGTCCAATTCACAGATCTTTTAGAATTTTAATCGTAAAATATCCTAAAAAAACGATAAATATTATTGAAATCTATTTATTCAAAAAAATCGTGTTTTCAAAATCATAAATATCGAAATAAAAAAAAATAAAATCAACCGAAATGTTTTATTTTATAGAAGCTATCTGTATTCGTAAAAAAAAAAACAAGCTCGGGATTATCAAAATCGGTCAAAGACATCCTGAGATATGACTGATTATATACATTCTCTATTTACACCAATGCACACCAGTTACTCAATTTTGCTTCCTTCTAGGAGAAGCTTTGGTATAAACAAAATATCACATTTCGGAAAAACATGTTATAAACACGTTTTATGAAGCTTAGAAATAATATACATCATTTTTGGAAAATGTCCGTCTGAGTGTGTGTGTGTGTGTGTGTGTGTGTGTATGTGTGTAATCTGTTGTATCTCAGGATTCCCTCGACCGATTTTGATCCGACGGGGCTTTTTTTTTGTTTTCAGATTCTTATCTACGCTTTAAAAAAAAATTTGAGTTTTTCTTTATATTTTTTTTTTAATTTGGATTTTATCGATATAACAAAATCCATTTTTTCAGAAAAGTTGATTTTTGAACTATTTATTATTACTTAAGGATATTTTACGATAAAAATTATCGAAGATCATTAAATTTTACAGAAAAACATGTATAGATAAAATTAAAAAAAATTAGTAGCTGGGCGGGCGTGGGTGTTAATAGGGAATGTATATTATCAGTCATACCTCAGGATTTCTTTGGCCGATTTCAATAATGCCCGGCTTGTTTTTTTTTTGTTTTTAAATAAAAATTACTTCCTGACAAAAAATTTCGATGCATTGATTTCTTTTTTAAATTTTGATTCTTATTATTTTTGAAACTCGATTTTTTCTAAAAATTGATTTTTAAGATATTTCTAGTTGTTCTAGTATATTTTACGATAGAAATTCTAAAAGATCATTAAATTATGTACAAAAAAAAATTATTTAGATGGAATGAAAAAAAATGAGGTAGCTCGGTGTAAGTAAGGAATTTATATAATCAGTCATATCTCATGATTGCTTTGATCGATTTTAATAATCCCGGGCTTTTTTGTTTGTTTGAACACAGATTATTTCTAAAAAAAAAATTAAAATTCATTTGATTTTTTTTTTACTATTGATTTTCATGATTTTAGTAACTCGATTTTTCCGAAAACATAGATTTTAAAGATAATTATTGTCGGTTAACAATATTTTACAATGGATATTCTGACGAATCATTAAATTATATACAAAAATCATGTAAAGGTGGACTTAAACAAATTTAGCAGGTGTGTGTGCGTAGATGTAAATAATGAATGTATATAATCAGGATTTTTTGGACCGATCTCGATAATTTCGGGCTTATTTTGTTTGTTATAATTTTTTGATACTTACTACTGCAGAAAAAAATATCTATTATTTCCTGTTTGTATGTGCACTTATGTATGTATGGATGTATTTATGTATGTATGTATGTATGTATGTTTATAAGTTATTAGTCATATCTTACAAGTCTCTCTACTTATTTTGGTAAAATATGTTTCTTATGTTAAAATTCATAGAACATATTTTCATATGGAATGCCAAATATATATATATATACATGTGTAAAAAGTGAGTCCCACTCCCTCCGCTCCCCCCGGCTACCCCTTACCTCCCCCTCAAATCGCGTAGTTATTCGTTCATATTTACGTGATTTTCAACCCAATTTTTTTTATGTTTGCTTCCCCTCGCTCCCCCTCTACCGTCTCTCACCAACCCTTTAGTTCCCCCCAGCTCAAACCTAGCTCCCGTTTACCTCCTCATCATCTCCTACTCACCTCTTACTTACTCAACTTAATTATAAGTTCATTGATAGGATTTTATAATTTGGTTTCCTTTATATTACTCGCTTTTACATTTTTAAGGATTATAATTACTTTTATTACACACATGAATTGATTATATAGTATTGAAAAACTAAACAGTATCGTTAGTTCGACGAAGTCTCCTCGGAAGTTAAAAAATGATGAACAATTAAAGCAATTCAATAAATTGAACAATAATTTATTCCATTTCTTTTACATAGTGGCATTTCATTATCTAAAAGTGAGTTATTAAATGTCAAGTATAGAATGCAATAAAAATATCACACGTAATGTTGGAATAAAGTAACTTTTTTTATTTTTATTTCATGATTTTAGATATCTTTTTAAGTACTCTGCACTTAAGTAATCTTTAACACAATTTCAAACAGTAATATATTTATGAAGCCAGGGGTAAATAAAATTGACAAAGAAACAGATACAGTTTATCCTGAGTATTATTCGTGTTTATATACACTATCGCTCGCGTTATAAAAAATGAAATAATTTTGAAGAGTAACGAGAGTATAATAGTATACCGAATGTATATAAAAAAAAACCTAGGTTATACTTCCTTTTTGAGAAGTGACAACAGCGAACATAACAGCCGACTATAGTTTGTACTGCTCATAACAAGCAAAATAGAGAAATTGACACAGACCGCGAGATCTCCCAAATGTTATTGAAGAAAATAAGGACAGCTCAAAAAACGCTCCCATATTGCTGGTTGAAATTGTACACGGTATATCACATGATGTAAAAAACATAAGGTGTTTTTCAAAGCAGCTATTGTGAAAGCCAATGACTGGCCTGTCATGTTTGTTGTAATATTAAATCAATTGTTACGTGTGGATTATTTAATATTCATGTTTGCAATTTTAATTAATTGCATTATTAATTTTTTAAATATTTAATATAAAAAAAAGCAGGGCAAGCTGATGATTGGTCGATGTGCATATACTAGCACATCTTGTTTTTTATGTAATCATATATAAGCCGACTTAAATTAAATAATAAGTATAGACAGCTGATAAGAAGAACATAAGTATCTATGTTCTTGGTCGTACGGAGTTCTTAGTTATTATGAGTCATCTGACTCAGCACATGTTATTGCTGATTGATCGATAATCAGCTGATTTCAAACTAATCTGGTTCATCTAAGATTGTCATCTTTACTAACAGAATAACAATCATGCGTAACATTAGAGTAAACACAGTATACTATGAGAAGCATATGCACGGAAAGCAATAGTTTTAAAAAAAATTGTTTGTTTGAATTTTATGTTAAAAAGATATCAATCATGATCGGAGGTTGTAAAATTAGCTGTAAAATAATCCCTTAAAAGAAAACATGATATATAAAGTCTTAACTCAGTACGTCTATTTGTTTTTATAGCCTAAACGCTACTATAAGTTATCGGTAAATAAAGGTACTTACTTTCATTAGACAGACCAAAAAAGGCTTGTGATGCATTTTCTTCATAATGTTTATAATAAGATTTTTGATAATAATCAAAAACACTTTATTTTTTATCAAATATTAATCGTGCTATTTAAATTTTTTTAATAATTCTTCAGTTATTCAAAAAAAATTGTTGTCTTAATACTAATACCTTTCAAAAAAGGAGATTTGCCTGAAGTTTAATGTTATACTGCTTATATTTTTAATACATTAATTCATAAAGTAAAATGCCATCAACTAAAAAGTACCACGAAAAATTTAAATAGTATACCTGTAAAAAAAAATAAATTACTTTAACATAACAAGATTTAAGTATGTAATAAATTTTTCAAATTTCATTTAAAAATTCTTACATTACATCGAGTAAAACAATTTCATTCATAATAACAAAATATTAGAATTCAAGCAGTCAAAATATTCTAAACAATGGGGAGTCTCTTAAGCTGAAAAAAATATCATGAAATCACTATAAATTATGAAAGCTTTTTAAATAGAATAGTAGCAATTGTATAAAATGTTTAAATCGTGCGAAAAAAATGTTATGAGCATAAATGCATTAAATCGAAGGAGTTATTGTACTAATATAAGTATATAGATAATATTGTATTTATGTAATATAGATGTGATGAAATTTATTTAAAAATCCAATTATTTTTAGTATGTTTATTATAGCTTTTATAGTTGTTCCATGAGTATTTAGACTAAATCGTAATTTTTTAAAAAAGAGAAAATTTTAGGAAAAACTAAAAAATTCGTAAATGTCACCATCTAAGGTTGAACTTTGACCTCAAATAACCACAAAATGAGTAGACTTAGCGAAAAATCATACGAGACCCCTTTTTAAGAACGTCTAATTTCCTACAACAATATGTGTTTGTCATTATATTTCGTTAATTAGCCAAGGTTTCAAAAAATTGTAAAGAAATACAAGAACTTTTCCTATGTTATTTTCTATACGAAACTTTGGCCGTCGTGGGGGCCGGGTTAATATTTATATTAAGAGTTGAAATTTGGGAGAAATTTTTTCTATTTATTTCGAACCGATTTAGGACTATCGGTAAATGAAATTTAAAAATTCTTCAAACAAAGACCACCCTAGCATACATATACATGTGTATTATTAACTTTAAATAACAAAAAGAGTCCTTATCAGTTTTCGATCAGTAACAATTATTTGATAAATCAGTGAAATCATTTAATGTTCTGACTATATTTGTTCAAAAAATCCTAATTCGCAGGAATGAAGAAGGATTGAGACAGATCAGTTTTATTTGAATCGGAAGCATTGGACGTTTTAGAAAAGGACATTGATCCATTAATATGCTTCTTAAAAGAAAATTTTCGTGGCACATAAAAAAAACGATAGGTAGGGTGCAATGGGCAGTCCAAGCAGTTTTTGGCTCAAGCAAAATTGATAAAGTAGAAGGTTGAAATCAAATATTATTTTTATGGCCTAAATTATAAAATTATATTGCACATACGCAGCGGAGACTTGCCTATGAAACAGAAAATGTATAAGGTAGATTTGAAATATGTAGTTGAGTTGAAATGCATAGACACAAGGATATATATGGAAACTAGAGGCGGGAAGAGTAGGCATCGATTTGGGAATTAAAATGAAAGAAAAAAGGAAAAAAATCATGTTGAGTTCAAATGCAAACACACCAGGATATATATATATGAGAAATAGGGGAAGCAATAGTTAGCCTAGAAATGAGAATAAGATAAAGGGAAGAAATTTACTTTTTGCACATAATGAAAATTAAAAAAAAGATATCACCTTGTATATGCCGGATAGACAAATTAACGGACTTAATCAATAAAAATCATACAAAATAAACAAATAAGTTGAAGTTGTATATGAAAAAGTAGAGGTATGGGAAACCGTGGGATTCATAAAAACGGCAGCAAAGGAAAATAAACTAGAGAAAATCAAATAAAATTTTACAACAGAACTGAATACTTTGGTGAATCATAAAATAAAGAAAGGCTATATGGTAATTTACAAGTTAATCATCCGTAAAGATTTAAAAAAAAAGTAAAAAAACAGGGAGAAAAATAAAGTGAAAAGAAAAACATATGAGTTTGAAAGTTTTTTAGCAATAGACTGCAGGCTCTGCAATAAAAGAAAAAAATATATATAAAGCACATATTGCTATGTAAAATGGAGAAAAAAAGAAATAATAATATCAGTCAGAAATATAGGATTAGAAGATAATGGAAAGATATGCAGGAGAAAGATGATTTATATGAATGTATAATATATTAATGTAGGTAAATAAGGCACTGCAGGGTTAAGATTAAAAATTCAATGATATGTTATGCGTTATAAATTATAATATTATGTCATTGTAAAAAGCAATTCTTAAATGTTGTAGTATGTTTAATCAATTAAGTATTATACTCTATTGAAAATAAAATTAGTAATAATTTAAGGGGATGTAAGTTTTAAATAGTTGTAAAACAAGAAAACGAAATGTAGAAGTAAGTAGATATCTATATAAGAAATTGAAAAATTAATTAATTAAAAATTTATTTTCACAAGTATTAAGTAAGCATTTTAAATTAATATTTTACTGTAAACTTATATCCATAATTAATTCTAAAATGTTCAAAAATAACCAAAGAAAAGGTTCATTATAGTTTTAGTAGTAATAATGGTTGCGTAAATATTATATGTATATATATATATATATATATATATATCTACATATCAATATTAACCTCAAAAAGCACAAAGAGTCCTTATCAATTTTTCATTAGTAACAATTATTTGATAAATCAGTGAAATCATATAATGTATTGGCTATATTTGTTCCAATTTTTAGCGAGTTTTTATAAGATCGCTTTGTTTATTTATAATTGTACACAAATATATGTGTATTGAAAAATAAATTCTGGTATTTACTATTCGACATAAGAGTAACAATATTGAAATATGGGGGGTCGGACTCGGAGCGCGCAGGGGGCGAAGCCCCAATAGTGTATATATATATATATATATATATATATATATATATATAACGAATGTATCATTTGATTGATTTATTTCTACTACTTAAATTCAATAAAAAAAAGATTAACTAGCAAGACATTGGTAACACTTTTCAACCTATTTAAATTTTAAAAGCTGTTTTTTTATGATTATACTGGTGTAAAGTTATTAATTAAAGTTTTACAATTATTGTATTTTATGGAATGCAAAAAAAAACTATTTTAAAATACAAACTATTTCTATAGGTTACGTCGTTATTTATTACTATCAAAAATAAATTACTTTTTTTTTGAATGATTTAATCTCTTGGATTTTAGGAAGTTTTAAATTGATTTTAATTATCATTGATAAAAATATATTTTTTTATGGCATCTCTTTTTGACTAAAGGTTTCCATTTTTTGGCCCTTTAGAAAGTTATATTGCAAAAAATCGTACTATTCAATTAAAAAATCTATATTTCATTATAATTTAAAATTGTTTATTTAGGCGGTTATGCCGATTATCTTCGATGAAAGTGGTCAACTGTTTTGCAATCACCTGTATAAGCTTTCATCATGAACAAAAGGTTTGACAATGAGAAAATAACAATAAAATATACGTAAAAATATAGTGTGATTAAAAGAAAAATTTATTAAGAAATTTGTGTGAGCAAGCTTTATGCCAATAATTTGTTTTGATTTCATCGATTTCGAAAAATGTTTTTTTTTTCAAGTGATTTTTTCGCTATCAAACGTTGTTTTAGAATATTTTGTGGCAGAAAATCTTAAAAATCATAATACATCTTAAGAACTTTATTTCGATTCGACCGATTATGGAAAATCGATTTTTTTGGAAAAAAAGGATTTTTTCGCCAGTGAACGCTGCTCAGAATAATTTGTGATAAAAGATCTTGAAGATGAAATTTCTCAAACAATGACGTTTGGATTAAGAAAAACAAAAAATTAACGAGAGTGTGCAATAAAGAAAAACGTATGGATGAGAAACCATTGTGCCAATAAATTGGCAGTGGTTCTTAGGTTTTTTTTGATCGATTTTCACCAGCAAGGCTTTTTTTGTTGTCTGATACCTGTCATCGCTAAAAAACAATATTTTTATACTTTGTATTCATTTTTTTTATTTATTTTTTATTTTGAAAATTCGATTTTCTATAAAATGATTTTTTTTGCAACTAAACATTGTTTTAGAATATTTTGTGGTGAACAATCCTTATAAACGTCAAATATCCTTAAATAAAGTCATTTTTTGATGGAGGCAAACAAATTAACATAAGAGTGCGTGTAAAAAATAAGTAGGACATGTGAATGAGGAAGCTTTGTGCCAATAGATTGGCAGTGATTTTTTATTTGATCTGAATACGTTTTTTTGTATGAAATTTAATGATCTTCCAGAATTGTTATCCTAAAATATTCTAATGTAATAATAGCGTAAAAATCAACTTTTTCAAAAAAATCAATTTAGAAAATCGATAAAATAAAAAAAATGCGGTGATAGTAATCCAAAAATAAAAATAAGCCCTGTTGGATCAAAAACGATCAAGGAAATTCTAAGTTACACCTCATAACATACATACACACACAGACGGACATTTTCAAAAATAGTGTAATTCGATTTCTAAGCTTCATAAAACGTGTTTATAACGTATTGTCTTGACATGTGATTGTTCGTCCATAACAAAGCTTCCTCTACGAGGAAGCAACACTTCATTTGGAAAATGTCCATGTGTGTGTGAGTGCGTGTGTGTGTATGTGTGTACGAAATTAGTTGTATCTTAGGATTTCCTTACCGATTTTGATCAAATAGCGCTTTTTTTTGTTTTTTGTTTTATGTCACCGATATAAAAAAATTATAGTTTTTCTCTATATTATTTTTAATCTTAATTTTATCGATTTTTTCAAATCGATTTTTCGGACAAAATTGATATTCGAGCTATTTATTGTTATTTTAGGACATTTTACGATAGAAATTCTGAATGATCATTGGATTTCATACAAAAAACGTATTAAGATCAAAATAAAATAATCAAGTAGCTGGGTGTAACTAGGGAATGTATGTAATCAGTCATATATTAGGATTTCTTTGACCGATTTCGATAATCCTGGGCTTTTTTTATTTTTAAATCATGATTACTTCTCTTAATAAAAAAAAATACCCATGTATTTGTTTTTTTGTTTAATTTCAATTTTCGTGATTTTTTCAAAACTCGATTGAAAAAAAAAAAAATTGGTTTCAAAGATATTTATCGTTTTTTAAAAATATTTTACGATAACAATTCTAAACGATCATTAAATTATACACGAAAAAATTTATTGAGATAGAATTGAAAAAAATATAGTTGATGGGTGTGCGCAGGTGTTAATAGGGAATGTACATAATGAGTCGTATCTCAGGATTTCTTTAACGGATATTTCTCGTTCTTTAAGTATATTTGCTGATGGGTATTCTGCAAGTTTTTTTTGTTTTTGCACCCTATCATTGCTGAAAATTAAATTTCAATTTCGTTGATTCGTTGTTTTTCTTTTAATTTTATCGATTCCGGAACAGTGATTTTTTCGATATAAAACGTTGTTTTAGAATATTTTGTGGAAGACAATCTTAAAGATCAGAAAATTTTCTAAAACATTTAATTTTGGTTTGATCGATTATGGAAAATCGATGTATTTGAAAATATGGATTTTTTCGCTAGTAAACGTTGTTTTATAATATTTTGTGGTTGAATATCTGGAAGATCATGAAATTTATAAAATTATAACATTATTAGATTTAGAAAGAAAGAGAATTGATAAGGGTGTGTGTCAAAAAAGAGAAAAAAATGTGAATAAGGCAGCTTTGTGCCAATAAATTGGAAATGGTTTTTTAATTCTACCCTAATCAAAATACAATAAAAGTGTAGAAAAACATAGCAATTGAGCAAGTGTATAATTCATCGTTGTAAAGTGAATAAGCTCATACGATTGTAGATTTTATTCAGACTAAAAATATTTTATCAGTGAGAAAACTGTGAATGTAGATGGTTGATGTCACTTTTGTTATAGTTTTTAAAGACCATCAGATTTATCTATAGGCATAATTACACATTTTTTTCATTAGAATGCTTGTTCGTTATATTTTAAAAAGAATACGAGGCCAATGTTGTGTATTTAAGATAACTGTATGTATTTCATTGCTGAAAGTTCTAAGAGAAAGATTAAAGAAGATCGTTGAACGCTGGACACTTTTCTTTTTCGGGTCACCGCGACAGCCTATTGGCCCAGTCATAAGGGCTACCGCCTTACCACCGTAGTCTGAAGGTGTATTGCCACATTCATCCCCCTTATTCATATTTCTATTGTAATACTGGGCACGGGTCGAGAATCTCTGGACAAGCTCTTCAAGCGTCGACAAGGCAGACGCTCCTTGCCAGTGACAATGGCATCGGAATGCTGCCAATCCCTACTTGTCGTACCTCACCCTAACAACTGTTTCGTATTCACCCACGCCCGAAAGACCTCTAGAACAAGGAAAACCTGGAATCACACTGAATGAAAATTCTAGGGAAAAATCCATTTTGAAACAGTTAGTGCCAAGGGTAACATTTCCGCTGATAACAGCTCAGAAAAAATCTGAGTACTTCCACCGAGAATCGAACCCCTGACCCCTAAGAAAAGTGTGGTTTCTGTACTTAGCACGCTACCTACTGAGCCGACACCGCTCTTGCCAGACACTTATTAAAATGTAAGAAAACCGCAGATAAGAGAAAATCATTTGGAAATTACTGTTTTTTGTTAATAAACATCAGAACCAGAGAGCAGCTTCACAAACCAGCGCTGGGAGAATCATAAATGTGGAATGTTGGATTAAGCGAAAAATGTAAATATATTTTAAGGTTGGTCGGGAGTATCATTGCTGAGGGGTGAGGAAAGGGGCGTCCCCGGCCTCGCGCAGCACTACCCCCCTTACCGCGTACCTCCTCCCGCAGCCGACGAACTCGATATTTCCTTCACGTTTTACATTGATTTACTTTGAAATGCGCCATAACGTGCCTCCAAATTTTACTCACCGATTGTAAAAATAACAATTTATGAATAGATATGTTTTTTTTGCATATCTCTGCATTTTTAAAAGTTTTTTGTCCATGTCGAAAGATGATTTGAGGTAAGTCCCATAAAAACTTGTATTAAAAAGCTCAACTTTGACATTAATTTATTTCAAAAAATGACCCATCAAAAATACTGAAAAAATTCATGGTGATTCAGGACACTTTAAAGAACAAATTTACAAAGTTTTATAGTGATCTCTGCATTCATATAACTCCCGACCATCCTTAAGTGTACTGCTGTTTTGTACTCGGTCACAAATCTTTCTCAGTTGGCGGCTCATATAAAATTATTCAAAGTAACCTTATAATGAAATGTTAGATTTTATCAGGATTGAATAGAAATTTTATCTTGCACTGATGTAGCATGTGCTTGGAAAGCTGTCGTACAGAAGCAGAACAAGAATATGAACCAAAAACTATTAAGAAACATGAGTAGTTACACGTCTAAAATTTCTATTTGATCCTGATAAAATCTTAAATTATTTTATGAGGTGTTACTTTCGATATTTATACATAAGCTGCGAACTGACAAAGATTTGCGATCGAGTACAAAACAGCAGTACACTTAAAATATATTCGCATTTTTCGCTTAATTCAGCCTTACATAAACACTCTATATTTATGACTATCCTAGCGCTGGCTACTTGTCCATTAATCTTTTTAGGGTTGCTTTGTTGTTCTGGTATTCGTAAACATAAAGCATTAATTAGATACAACGTCCAATGGTGGTACTGTCAATTTTTTATTTTAAAACGAGCAACGTTTTAGCCGTTGGGAACAACGTCCCAGCCCTCATCAGGTTGCGGGCGGAATGTAAAATCGCAATGTAGTCAAAGTTTCAACTAGCTACCTTTACATACCGCACGCACGCACACGAAGCAAGCACAAACACGCAATACAATTAGGATGCGAGCAGCTACAAGCACCAACAAGGCGGGCAAAGATGTCATTATACACGCCCAAACGTATGAATCATTGTAACACCGAAAACAGACCCTTAAAACCGCGTACAACGTGCGTAGTTATCCACTAGTTATCTTTAATCGAACTAATCAGTGACTTATAACAATTTTTTTCCTTTTTAGTGTTCTGATGTCAATTAATGTTATTTTTAAAATACTGTATTCGCTCCAAGCCAACGCAGAGGTTGCGCCCTGTGCAGCGGAAAATAGTCAAAAGTTCTTGCATGTAAACAAACGGCTTAGAGCATGTATACGAGGTGTGTTCAAAAAGTACCCGGGATTTTCGTTTTTTCAAAAAAATATTTATTTATTCGTCTACATCAATGTGGTCCCCTTCAAAGTAGTCCCTACCAGATATAATACACTTATGCCAGCGTTTTTTCCAATCTTCGAAGCACTCTTGATATTCACTCTTTGGTATTTCCTTGAGCACTCTCAGCGATTCGGCC
>JAPYYV010003952.1:0-17411 GCA_030522625.1 Copidosoma aretas
AGTTACGGAAAATCAATGTGTATAGGTATAGATGCAGAGCTAACCAAACAGCAGACAGTCCAGCTGATCGCTCAGGCGTCTGCATATATACCTGTATACTGCGTTTTTCTGTAACTTTTTTACATCAAAAGTGCTATTGCTCATTATCAAATTTCTCGACTTAGGGACCAGAGTGCCCTTCATTTTAAATAAATAAGGCGACACCTAAAGGGAAAATCTATTTTGATGTGTTTTCAGGGCGTTAAATAAAAATCTGCAATCGAGATAAGCCGGTACTGTAGTGCATATGCATGCCCTTAAGGTATAGCCATTATTTTGAGTACAGAATATTATTTCATAATCCAAAGCGATGATTAAGTACTAAATATTCTTCCGAATACACTTCTTTATAATGCAATAATTTTTGCATGCTTATGCTTACACAAAACTCTGTAAATCAGTTGTACTTTAGGACTTTTCTTGCATAGCAGAACAAAACCCGTACATTATTTGTCGGTTTATAGACTTCACGGTGTACAGCCCACGATACACCTAACACTCCCTTTAAAAAGAACCATCATTGACAGGTATCCAAGTGCAGACTAACCGTGGGCGAATCGTTGTCCTAGAGTACTTAATCTACTAGAGCCCTGGCTACGCGACGACACACCTGTGACCGACACCAGATTTAGTAGTAGTTATCATGAATATCAGTCTCTCGTACTAATCTCGGATATCTATATGTATACATGCCAAATGCCATTTACATGTCCAGTTTGCTCATATATGTACTTTTTATTTTTTTATTTTTGAAGTGTACTACGTCCTACTTTGGGCACTCCGAACCCTATATATACTTAAATCAGTTCAGCCTCGGACGATATATCTATGATTGCGATTTTAAAAACTTAACGAATTATGAAAACTTATGTAGGTCAGTATTACGGGCACTATAGGACCGATCCCAATATATTCTTAAAATGCAGTTTATCCAGTTAATTTTTATTTATCCATCAACAACTTTCTTGATAAGATAGTCAAAGCGTAGCAAGTGTTAATTCTTGTCGGCGGAGCGCAACGAGAGTTGTTTCTTTTCATCTGATCGTATCAAGTGTTGCTTTTTCCCTCGGAGGACAGCAAATGCTGCTTGCGTTTTTCAAAGGAACCGACTGTTCATTTTTTTCTTTGGAGCGTAGCAAGTATTACTTTTTTTCGTCGGGCGACAGCGAGTGTTGATTCTTTATCTTAGACCGCAGAAATCGTTGCTCCTTTCGTTTTGAGCCATCCATATAGGAGCAAACTAGACACGCACATGGCATTTCGCATGTACATCGATTTTTTTTCTCTATATTATAGTGCTATATGACTTGCTATTTTTTTAATGGCATTCCCTAGGGCACTCAGCACTTGGGAGAGGGAAGGGCAGATGGACGAAAGAGGGTCAGGGGTGGTTAAAAACCGTTCTGCATTGATGGCATATGCACCAGGACTGAGCTTCTGAACAGCTCCCGCTTGCATTGTTTGTAACGTAAGAGAGACACTTGATTGAACCCTAGGAAAAGGCCGCGAAAGGAAGCCACAAGGCTAACGGTAAGACTTGAACCAAGTCCGACCCATGCCCGTACACTGCATGATTCCGGAAATTGACAAAACTGCAACCCTGCACCAAAAATTAATTGAATTTTCAAATATTTCCTCCGTTCTAATGATTGGCAAATTTAACAACATATTGTTACTTGGAATAGAAACCTGATTGATTGTGCACAGTAACCATAGACATATGAAGTATAGACTCTGCTTAGCAAGTACGAAGCTCGAGAGGACTAAGCTGAAGGAGTTATGTAGGAATGTAGGATATGTATCTCTCTTGCACTTATGCATTATAGTCACCATATCTGCAGTAGCTCTTTTTGCAGCCCAGACTAAGAAGCAAACATAGCAGAGGTACAAGAGAGATAGATAGCCTATATACTACCTTCAGCTCAGTCCTCTCAAGTTCTAAAGTTATAACATTTGAAGCTCAGCCTATACTTTATGTATCTATGGCAATGAAAAACCTCATATTTTTTACGCCATGATAACAGTTGTAACAAAATATTAAAAAATACTGATAACTAGTTTGATTATATAAAAAAATGGCATCATTTGATTTAAAAAAAAAATTATTTGCACATATTTAAAAATATAACTTAGTTTTCATTTACTAAAAAATTTTGGTGTTTTCCTAATGATAATCATTTCAATACAAGACGATAGCAACGTGTGACTATGTAAGTTTTACTAGATTATCATTGATTTTTCCAATCGATATGCATATAGGTCTATTACACTTCAAAATGAGAGCAAGTATCAGTCGTGCTCGTCCAGGGCTAATATCACTAGCGCGCGGTGCACGGAAAAAAGTATTCGACAGGTTAGACGGTGCTGCCACGCTGACTGAATAACGACGTCAGGCTGCGCAGATAACCGACACGCATAGGTCAGATTTTACGATGTACTGCATCTGAAAAACCGACACGTACTCTAGATCGTGAAAGACGCTATACTCGTGGACACCGTGAAATTCGCTCCTTGCATTGTGAAAATTTTGAATATTTACATTCTCATATCTAAAAAATAAATAAAAAAGTTTATTTTTTAGTACACAAATATGCGTACAAACATAGATAACCAAAGTGATCTCATAAAAATTCGCAAAAAATTTGAACAGATATAGTCAATACATGAAATTAGTTTACTGATTTATCAAATAATTATTAATAATTTAATACTAATAATGACTTTAATTGGTATTTGAGGTTAATTTTGATTACTATGTATATGAATACAATATTTACGCAATCATTATTATTACAGAAATAGTTATGAGCCTTTGTTTGTTATCTTTGGTCATTTTAGGATTAATTATCAATATAAGTTTATAATAATAGATCATTTTAAATTTTTTTCTTAAAATTTGTAAATGTGAATTGTTCATTTTATTTTTTATTTATGTCATATATAGATTTTTATAAGCATCTACATTTACTTCGTTTGTTTCCTAACTATTCAAAATTGTTATTCTCTTATATTAGTACTAACATTATTTTTAATTTAGTAACTTTTGTAATTGAGTAAACATACTACAACTTGTTACAATTTTTTTTTACATTTACATATTATCATAATATATAACGCATAACATAATTCTAAACTTTCAATCTTTACTGTCGTGCCTTATTTACCTACATAAATATCTTATATTTTTATGTGAACTAGCTTCCTCCAGCGTATCTCTCCATTATCTTTTATTCTTATATATCTGACTATTATTAATATTTAATTATGTTTATTTCATCACATCTCGGCCGGTCCATTGACAAGAAAGGGCCATTGAGATGGAGCACTTTTTATTTGCAGGGTGTGGAAGCGTGAGATAATAAATCTCAAAGAAAAACATCTCTCAGTTTGAAGCCAAATCATATATTCAAAGTAAAAATATAATTATTTGCATATATACAAGCGTTAAATGTAAACAGAAAAAAAAACGATCTGTAATAATCGACATTAAAATCGATGTGCAAAATTGATAATGCCTTTCAAATAAAGTAATCTAAAAAGGAACGAATAGAGCTTACTAAACGTTGAGTTGCGCTGAGCGAGCTTGGCGAGGCGTGCGTATTGAAACGACATCGGAGATCCGACCTGGAGCCAACAAGAAATCAAAACAAAAGATCTAGGGCTCCGCTTAAAGAATTGCTCTCGCATAAACAAGGTGCGTCCAGGCCGACATCTCAGAGAGAAGAGAGCGAGCGCGCCGCGTCGCTTAGTCCCACGACCGCGGCCGCTTAGCCGCCGAGGCACGAGGGGGGAGACAGTAACTAGATTAGACTATAACAGCAAATAATATGCCAACTATACCTGAAAATAATCACTAGTCTACTGTCTCCTGATCCCAAGGCCAAAAACAGCCCTGTTAGCGCGAATTTACAAAATATGTCATTCTTATCTAAACATATTCCCCGCCTTGCTGAGTCCCAATCAGCAACAACTCAAATTAATTTTTATGCAAGGTAACTCGAAAAAATACTACAGAGTCACCGAACAGAGTGCATCCACTATTTACAGTAGTTGTCGATCTCTCCAACAAAGATTATTTTGTTATTTAAAGTCAAAGTAAGCCTGATAACTTACAGTTACAAGTAAAGATTCTTGTAACTTTTCGCATTTAATCAACAATAAAAACTTGGACAATATTTAGCTCTATTTAAAGTATAGAAAAATCAAACATCAAATACTCAAATACTTTGTGCAAAAATTGATGCATTCAATTTGAATGATAAGCCATATTAAATCAACTGAAAACTAAACACTTTTAAGTTGTGAAACATTGTATCGTTATAAGCCAACGCTTCTAAGTTGTAAATCTGGATATCAATTTAAATTTACAAAAAATCACCAAATTAAAACATGGGCTATGTAGCCAGTGTTACGGGTATATGCTATCGTACGTCACACCAGATTTTAAAAAAATATGCTCGAATGCACTAACTAAAATTCTCTAATAAATCTAATAAAAGTGTTCTTTGCTCATCATAATTAAGTCCTTATGATTTTATCAAAAAACAATTTTTCCAAGATACCAAAACTAAACTACACTATAGTTTAACAAATTTTATCGCTCTACCACATGAGCAAACAATCAGATCGTGAATTTTCAACTTGATTTTTTTTTTCCACGTATCACATACTAAAAAGTTCCAAAAAAATGTTAACGTATATTTTTAATTGCACTCAGTAAAATAAAACAAAGTTTCAATAATCGCATAAATTCAATGTAACCTTGAACCAAAACAGTAACAATGAGAATTCAATATTTGAAAGCTAATTTGCGGCTTTAATCGTAACTAATTCTTGTAATAAACTCTACTGCTATCTGATCGAAATTTTGAACAAATTTAAATCCAAAGAAAACTTTTAACACATAACTCGCTTTGTAGTCTCAAAACGAGTCTATCCTTTGCCGAAAACAATAAATAGCAATCTTCAATAAATGAGCTTCATAGTATCGTTAAACAAAACGTCGAATTTTCAATTGCTTTGCAAAGTTAAAAGTAAACTTAAGTCGTTTTAAAACTTGATCAACTAGTAGATCTTCACAAAAGACATTCAAGAGACTGGCATGCATGGCACTTCTTGATCAGTCAAATTGTAAGAGCACCAAAATACAAAAAAAAAAAAAAGAACGCATCAAAAGTCTGCATGAAAATATCATTATGCTCTGATCTCTTGATTTTTACTTGAGTGCCCTTGATGAGCCGCTACCGACGATTTCCTTGACATTTAAACATCCAAATTTTGCACTGCTTGTTTGAATATTCAGCTAAGTGTAAATTATAGTTTCTAAAATAACAAAAGGAAAGCGATTAAGCAGGTGTTTGTATGATACAAGTATTTGTCCCAATCCGAAACAAACTTGATCAGCGAACTGAACACAGCAGTCTTGAAAAGATGCATGTGTTCAAGTAGAAGCCAAAAATGCTAATAATTATTTGTCAAAATAAAAACCCACAATAGGTCTGTGCATGTATTAGGAGAGCCTGAAGCTGCACTGCCGTAACACAGCGAAATTCGCACATGATCTTAAGAACGGTGCAAAAGTGGCAGGCAGTGCACAACCAATGTGGATGGAAGTGCCTATGCAAACACAAGGCTACACAAACAAGCGATGAGTTTTGTGTAGGTGTGCGGGTAGGAGTCTGAGACTGCACTACCGCAGCACACAGCGGAGCGAATGATTATGCATGAACAAGCAATAAGATTGGGTAGGTGAGTAAGAGACTTGCGCTGCAAAACTGCAACATACACCAAAAAACTGATCATGGCACACAAACACTCTGTGTGTTTGTAGTGTGTGCGGGTATGAGACGAAATCTGCGCTACCGCAGCACACAGCGAAATGATTGACCTTATACGAACAAACAAACATTTTGTATATGCATGTGAGTAGGAGTCTGATACTGCGCTGCCTCAACACACTGCTAAACGAATTGTAATAGAAAAAGAAACGATGCAAACGTGACTGGCAGCACACAATCAGCGTGGGTGAAAGTGTCTATGCCATCACCAGACTAGACAAACATGCAACCGCCTGTGTAGGTGTGTGGGTAGTAGATTGAAACTGCGCTACTGCAACACTACGAAACGAACTATGAAATACAAACGGGCAAAAAGTTTGTGTGGGTATATGGGTAGGAGACTTGCGCTGCGCAACCGCAACATACTACTACAAAATGACGAAATCATCGAAAACCGATGCAAAAAGTGACTCGCAGCACAAATCCAACGCGGGTGGAGGTGACTGTACGATCACAACAAAATACAACCATATTGTGCTTGTGTAGGTATTCCGGTAGTAGAATGATCTTTGCTACCGTGACACAGCGAACGCAAAACTATAGGTGTGTGTGTGTGTATGTGTGAGTAGTAGACTGAAGCTACGCTACCGCAACACACAGCTGTTCTTGCGAAAGCGATCAAAACAAAATGAAGAAGAGACTCGCAGCACACTACAAACGTTTGAATACGTCCAGTGCCTATGCGAACTCAAAGCCACACAAACTCGCGATTCGTTTGTGTGTGTGTGGATAATAGTCGAATCCACGAAACCGCGACACACAACAAAAAGAAATCAATACACAAACGTTCAGTCGGTTTGTGTATGTGTGTGGGTAGTAGACGGGAGCTACTATACCGCTACACACAGCTTAACGATCAACAGATAACGAAAATTATACATGGGACAACACAGTGAAATTTCTTCTCGAGTAAGCATTCACTAATGCGTATATTCAAAATACCAACAAAATCGAATTGCTAAGAGAAAGCGAATTTTGCTCGAGAACGGAACGAAAAATAGTAGATTCGAGACCACTAATATACACTCAAGAAGAATCGCTGTTCCAGGCGGAAGGCGAAATCAAAACAAAGATTCGGATTTCTCTTGATAACAAAACAAAAAATGCGAGGAGACACAGAGAGAAATCGGAAGAAAACAAATGCTTAGATACCTGCTCTGCTTTGATACCGTGTGCCCCCTTCTCACTTCCTGCCTTACCGTCAAGCTGCTGATGACTGCAGGCGAAACATGGGCCGATGAGAACGACAAAAAGGACGATTGCACAGCAAACAAGCAGCGTACCTCTTTGCGCCTTTTTCTTAATGTAAACGAAAAGGCAGCTTATAATCTCTGAGCCGAAGGCTAAAGAGCCGGTATGTACACGTGCCCCTGACGATGTAAAGCGTCTCTCTGCTCGAACTCTCCTGCAAAGCAACAACAACAACAACGAAAATATGCTCGACAAAATAATTTTGTGCCTCGCCAAGGTAATCTCGCTTCGTAGATATCGAAAGTGAACTGTTTTTTATTGCACAGAAAAAACAGTAGAGCGATGCGAGAGGTGATTCTGAGAAATGGTGGTTCCCGGAACCACGTTCTGCTACCAAATATTTATTTCGTGACATCTCGGCCGGTCCATTGACAAGGGCCATTGAGATGGAGCACTTTTTCTTTGCAGGGTGTGGAAACGTGAAATAATAGATCTCAAAGAAAAACATCTCTTAGTTTGAAGCAAAATCATATATTCAAAGTAAGAATATAATTATTTACATATATACAAGCGTTAAATGTAAACAGAAAAAAAAACAATCTCTTATAATCGACATTGAAATCAATATGCAAAATTGATAATGCCTTTCAAATAAAGTAATCAAAAAGGAACGAATAGAGCTTACTAAACGTTGAGTTGCGCTGAGCGAGCTTGGCGGGGCGTGTGTATTAAACCGACATCGGAGATCCGACCTGGAGCCAACAAGAAATCAAAACAAAAGATCTAGGGCTCCGCTAGAAAAATTGCTCTCGCATGAGCAAGGTGCGTCCAGGCCGACATATCAGAGAGAAGAGAGCGAGCGTGCCGCGTCGCTTAGTCCCACGACCGCGGCCGCTTAGCCGCCGAGGCAAGAGGGGGGAGACAGTAACTAGATTAGACAATAACAGCAAATAATCTGCCACCTATACCCGAACATAATGACTAGTCTACTGTCTCCTGACCCCAAGGCCAAAGGCAGCCCTGTTAGCGCGGATTTACAAAATATGCCATTCTTATCTGAACAAATTTGATGTTTATTTTCCCTCTTTTCATAGCAATGTGAACTTTGTATATTTTTTTCTTTTTTCGCGGATCCTATAGTTTATCATTTAAACTTTCTAAACTTACCTATATCTTATTATTTTTGCTCTATTTTTCTCTCAGCTTTTTTCTTTTTTTTACATTTAAGACCTGGTAGAAATGTCAATTACCATATATTTTTTTATATTGTCTGATTGACAAAAGTCTTCATTTCCTTTATAAAATTAACTTTAATCATGCATAACTTTATCTTTATTGCCTATTTTGTATTTTTTTATTGATAACACCGTTTGATCTTCAAATAGTCATTATTGAGACCACCTGCTCTTGTATATTTCTTAATTTATAAGTCTTAATTTATTTTCATTTTCTTATGCCTATTTCTAGGATAACCCTTCCCGCCTCCATTTGACATATTTATCCTGGTATGTTTGCATTTAAACCGAACAGGATACTTGTAAATCGAAATCTATTTTTTCCCCTTTTTCTTTTCTTTCTCATTTTAAAATCCGTGCCTACCTTGCACGCCTCCAGCTTCCGTATATAAGAGTGTCCAGAGTGATCGGGCCACCTCGCGTGTGAGGCGAATTTATCGCTCGAGCGCACTGTGTTCAACTCCCCAGTACGGATTGGGAAAAATCTAAAAAACACAATAAAATAATAAAAATCTATAGATTTGACCATGCTTTTTAAGATGGTGCTATTATTTTTCGCTCAAAAACCTCTTTTTGTGTTGAAATATGACTTTCAATTTTTTGTCGTTTCTGTCAAATTCTCCACAGTTTTGAAAATTTAAATGAACACGAATGAAAAGAGCACAAATAATGGAGTGGGAGAGCAAGAAATGCGTAAATGACAAGCAAATAGACATTAATAAACTCATTTACATATTTTATATATTTTTTATATACAGCGAAAATTATAATTTTTTTTATATATTTAAATCTTAATTGGTATGAAATAGAAAATTATGTGTAACTATAAAAGAAAAGCAAGATTTTGATAAACTATGTAAACAGAAACTTTTCGGCTGATCTGTTCGATCGTTGTAATAATGTATGATTATACTATATACGTTATTTAGGAACACAATAGACTACTGCTTGAATTATGAATTACTAAATAAAGTACTAATTAATAAACAGTTTCAGCGGGCAAATCTATTCGGTTGTTTAGTCATAGGTGCTTGGTTTTTACTTTAGCTCGATTCCGTGTTTTGCTGAATTTTATGGGTCTTTTAATATGTGTTTAATCAGTGTTATAACAGACGTTAACGTGTTTTATTTCCTGCCTCAGAACAGCCAACTTAGTTATTCTTGACGTAGTAGAAGACCATTGTATAAAGACAAATTTCGTCTTTTTCTCAAATATGGAGATCAGTTGTTATAAAATGTAATTATTTTTATATTTTGTTAGAGGCATTTTCTATTCAGCCAACCTTGTCTCTTTACATTATAATTGAAAGTTTAGTACACCTTTACAGCGAGTATAATACACATAACTACATCGATAATGATATTTTGTATTAAAAAGACATTGTATGCGATTAGGAGATCTTAGCTCATGATTGTTAAGATATAATTTGCTAGATTTCAGCTCTATTTTGGTTTGCAAACGCCAGTTTTTTTTTTTAACCCTCTGCATGTATCAGAAGGTCAGCCCCATTCCTGTAAGAATTGTTATCGTAGCATGTTATTTATTTGGAAATCGAATAAAATTTTCTGTTTGTACTCTTAATTAGTGAATACACGATATATCAATAAACATTATAAGCGTGCAAGTGTATTTGGTTATTTTGTTGTAGGTACTCAAGTTGTATCATATTTTTATTTCCAATAACCCAAGTAATAAAAACAATAAATGTTTTTGACTTTAAATATTTGTTTTCCCTTCGAATATTAGGTTAAAGTAGATAAGTTTTTTAGGTGAAGGAGCTATAGATTTATATTTATGCTTCTCTTTGAAATTATTTTGATTTTGTGAATAAATTATTTATTATTAAACATTGTAATCATGTGTTTTTATTTGGTGATGTGGTTTAATGTGCGTGGGTTTCGATTTATCTGAATTTAGTAATAAACTTTAGTGTACGGATTTCGGGTAAGTATCTGTTTCATCAGCTGTATCACTGAAGGTCACTTTATTTATTGTCTGTCTTAGTACAACATTGTTGGTTAGTTTTGACGTAGTAGAACATTATATTAAATCGTGTGTTTTTATTTTGACAAATTTGGAGCTTTATTGCCCTGAAATATGTTTGGTTTCTCCTCGTCAAAGCATGTGCTATCCAGCAAACTTTGTCTATTAACATCATGATTTAAAGTATAATACACTTGTATGGTAAGTATAATACACGAAAATATATAGCTAATCATATTTTTTAGAAAAAAAAATAGTTTTTTCCCATTGGGATATCTTTGCTTATCACTGCTCGGATATAGTTTGCTGGACTACATCACAAATATTGCACGCAATTAATATAATGTTAATCTTAAAACATGTTGGATGGAGAATTAATTCATATGCATGAACTTATAATTATGTTGTGTTTGTGTATTGTAAAAACGGCTATGAGACTGGGGGGGGGGGGGGAGGGGGGGGGGGGAGGGGCGGGGGGGGGGGGAGGAGGCGGGGGGGGGGGGGGGGGGGGGGGGGGGGGGGGCGAGCCGCGCGGGGACGAGGACGGTACCTGGAGCGCGGTAACGGGACGAATACATCGGCGACGGGCTTGGGTGAGAGAGAGAGAGAGTTGATCGAGCGATTGCATGGGCGGCGTACGAGACATGAGAAAAGAGAGTAGCTGAAAAGCGAACATCGCGGGCCCACGCCCCACGCTCGTGGCTACTGGCGAGCGCGACAAAGCCACTGCAGCGCGCCCGCCCCCTTTTTCTGTAAAGTGATGAGTGAAGGAAAATAAACGAGCATTTTTGTAATTTTAATCTCTGGCTGCTGTTTTCTTTTCCCTGCCTCCCGGGCTAGGGAAAGCTCGTCGCAGAACCCCCTATTTGGACAAGAACGACGATGGGCCGGAAGGAGGAGAGGTAGGCGACGAACGAGGTGAGTTTTACTGGCTTCCGGGACCGCCGGCTTAGAACCCCGGTGGAAGTCTGTCATAATGTGCATTAAGTTTTTCAATGAAAGAAAGTGTAAAGTAGTGACAGAATTTTTAGCAATAATTCCTGTTGGGAAATCAGATGCTGTGATATTAGCTCAAGCGATAATGGAATATTTTGAAGAAAATGAACATTAGCATTAGTAATTTAATCTCCTTAGGAACTTATGGAGGGAGTAATTTGTGCGCTAAAAAAATTCTGTTTATACTATCTTGAGACAAAAATGTCCAAATCTACAGTTAGTCCGATGCATTAGTCACGCATTAAATAACGCATCTTCTATAGCGTCGACTTACTTTCCTGCCACGATTGAGTATATATGTTACGAAATTTACAATTGGTTCGGGCGTAGCTCTCTCAGAAAAGTCCAGTACAAAGAAACGTGGAACTTGATTTCTAGTGGTATTAGTGATGAAACCACAAAAAAAGTTTATCACAAACTTGTTCAGTTATCTACAACTAGATGGCTGGCAAGATATAATGTTGTAAAAATGTTATAAGATTTTATTGCATTGAAAACGCATTTTAATTATGTAGTTAAAAAAGAGAAATGTCACAAGGCTCGGCAAATAAGTGATTCTTTAAATGATGAATCCACCTTTCTGTATTCACTGATTATCAAGCCTCTTTTAGGCGAAATTAACTACGTTAATGCATCTTTTCAAAGTACGAATGTTGATTTAGGCGGTGCGTACGATAAATTACAAGGTTTTATTTTCGTGCTGTGCAGAAAAATAATGAAACCAACTTTTTTAAATGATGGACTGGATGTACGAGTAGTTATTAAAAATTTGGAAAACAAATTAGCATTTTTAAATCCAGCAGAAGCCGAGTACGGCATTGACTATAAAACTGCTTTGTCTAAGGTAAATATTTCACAAGATAAGAGAAAAGAAATTAAGTCAAGGACTTTTGATTTTATTAAAACTATGATCATTAAAACGGCGAAAAGATTGCCTAAAAATATGAAGCTGTACCATAAGTTAAAATTTTTAAAACCGTCCGTTTGTTTGTCACCCGTGAACAGACCTTTATTTTCTGACCTACCTTTTTTAAATGAGTTTTCTAAATCTGAAAACTTGAGTTTAATGGAGAATCAATACTCGAAATTGTTAACTGTTAACTGGGCAGAAATATATGGAAAAGATATCCAAGCAGTAATGAGTTTCGGCCTATTGTTTATTCGTTCAGAGACGCTGGTGGTACATTTTTTTTTAGAGAGTCAGCAAGTTATTGCTTATCATTACTATCTTTACCATCAAGCAACGCTGTAGTGGAGCGTATTTTTTCTGTGATGAACGCAATTAAAACTAAAGTTCGAAATCGATTACAATTAGAAATGTCAGACGCTTTATTGAGGATTTGCTTAAGGCTGTACTGCGATAACATTTGTTATAAAGACTATAAACATTCCGATGCTATGATAAACGACTTTAATTATAAAACTGTTTATCAAACAGAAAATAGCGAGGTCATAAACGAAGAATTAGAAGTACTTGCTATTTTGGACGATATTTGTTTACCATGTATTTGTCTACCTGAGTAATTTTGTTTCTGAAATAACCTAAACTTTTTTTTTAATAAAATTTAGTTCAGAACATATATTAAGATACGTAAAAAATGTATTCTGTCTGTGATGGAAAAATAAATGAATCTTGTTTATATCAATAGTTCGAAGTTATTAATTAATATCCGCAAATATCAGTACTCACAAGCACAAAAATAATTAGTCCTATAAATAAATTGTTCATTACTCATACTAAAAACAGTTTTTCCTTTCTACTAAAATTATGTAACGTTTTAACGTTTAATCAGGTTTTGGTTAGTTCATAGTTGTCGCGCGCTTGAATTTAGATGGGCGTTTTTGAGGGCTATATTGGCAACTCAAAGTGGCGATTTATGGCGATTCTCCGCCAGTAGATGGCGATATGGGACAAAGCCATACTGGCAAGTGGCGCTGGCAACCCTGCTGAAGCCTCTAACATCGAAGGGAAGGAGCTTTCATTTGTACTGGAGACATCGCGATGATTGTTGACATGAATCACTACATTACAAAGTTGAAAACAATAAAGGTTGATTTTGTAACAATTTCAGTTAGAAAATGTTAGTGATACTAGAAATCCAAAGTGCTGGAGATATCCGAGACCCAATTTTTTTTCCGTGCAGGCAGTTGGGTCTGGGACGCTGGGCTACGAGTAGTAAGCAAGCGCACGCTCTCGCGGCCCTCGCGAGCAACATAATAACAGCTATATTAGGGAGACCGGGGTAAATGGGGCACTTTTCCTTTTCTGCTCTCTTTTAAAATACAATAAGAGTAAAATTTAAATGTTAATATAGATAAAAATGTTGTATAGAGTAAGGGAGGTACTTTGAAGTACATGTAAAAATTTGCATGCCTTTAATCAATCTGAACAAATTTTAAAATGAAAAATCACCGCAGCAGGTACGAACTTCACAACGATTAGGGTAAATGGAGCACTTCCCTGGGGTAAATGGGGCACTTCGATTAAAATAAATTGAAACACATATTCGGCAAAATAATTGTATTAACGCTTTGTCCTTTGTATTTTATACAGTATGTTATTCAATTTTTAGTCAAAACAAATAAGAAAATACTATAAAAATGAATATATTACGTGCAAGTAAACTATTACTACTTTTTTACAATATATTGATACTATTTCGGGTTTCACTCCTATTTTTGGTATTTTCGTACTATTTTGTCACTAAATATTAGCTAAACAGAAGCTTGATACATTGACTTTTACGTAAAAACAAGTGTTATATTTCTTAGGCTACATAGCAGTTTTGAGGTTGGAAAATACTACACGGTAGATTGACTTGGTAATTCCATTTTGACAGCTCTGGTTAGCTCTAGATTATTGCTATAGATAATAAACGTATTCAAGCAGCTCTAGGATGACCAGAGTTGACCAGGACTGATATATTAAACAAATTTTCTTCTCGGAAAAGGCGCTCCATTTACCCCGAAAAGCGCTCCAATTACCCTGGAAGTCATGTTTTTTTCAAATAATAATTGCTAAATAATTAATGCTACATTAGTAAAGATTATTGCACGTAATTGAAGCTTATAACCTACATATTGAATCACGTGTGAAACTTTTCACACAATTTTTTATTTTCATAAGTTTTAATGAACTAAAGCTGGAGAAAAAAACCATTTTATTATTGAGATATCTAAGGTTATCTTTAGTGATTTTTATTTGATAAATACAATTTTATTCAGCTTTATTTTTTTCCAAAAAGATTGCCTAGACTCTACACTTTAATCTAATATTTTTTATTTTTCATTTGTTTACTTTCGTTTAAAAGTAACAGTAAGTGCCCCAATTACCCCGGTGCCCCATTTACCCCGGCCTCCTTTATTATTTGCCTGAGCTCACATTCCACACCTTAACATGGTAGCAGCGTAAGTCTGAAACATGCGACAAAGAGTGCTACGGGCCAACGTGAAAATCAAGCTAGCCGTCCGTACGTCCGTCGGTAGATGAAGCTATAATTCCTCGCAATCGCGACTGTTTTGCGAATCCGCGCACACTACTATGAAAAGAAAAGAAAAAAAACACGCAAGCGCAAGTAAGCAGCCCATAGTCCATACGTGGTAGCTGCTAAGTGCAAAGCTACACCAGTCAACATGACAGGAGAAAACACAGGCGGCACACAGGAAAATTCGCAAGAATCTGTTGTTGCGGTGACCGTGGCAGCACCAGGTGTCCGCCCCCCCAATGAGTTTGAATTTGATAAACCCGAGTTGTGGCCTACGTGGCTCAAACGATTTGAACGATATGTGTCGGTCGCAAATTTAATAGAGAAATCAGAGAGCGAGAAAATTGATTTGCTCTGCTATGCGATGGGGGAAAAATCCGAAGAAATTTTCAAGCAAATTCTTCCCACCATAGCTACCACGACTCGGCTTGAAGATGTCTCTAAAAGTTTTACTGGCTATTTTTGCCGAGAAAAAATACTATTTTAGAACGGTTCAAATTTAATTCTTGCGTTCAAAAAGACGGAGAGAACATCGAGGTATATATTACAGCTCTGCACACTCTGACTGAGTCGTGCGGCTACGGAGATCGCAAGAATGAGTCAATTCTCGACCGGATTGTGATTGGCGTGCGGGACACGACACGAGTTCCGTTTTCGCCGGCACACCTTTAGAGGCTGTACAAACGGCTAATAAGTGACATGGAAGATGGTACTATAGTAAATCGGGTCATGTGTATTAGAAAACGTAAAAGGTAGAATTATTCAGGGTGACAAAAAAGTGAGCGGCCCGGACGACGCGAAATTAAAAGTAATTGGTACACTTCTTACTAGTCGGAGAGCCGGGGGTTCAAAATTAGGCTTTGACCGTTGCGAGTTGGCCGTGAAAAAAAAAGGCTTAAATGAAAGGTCTTGGTCCATATAATAAGCCATTAAATTGGCTAGAAAAACCTCACTTCAAAAAATGGTTTTTACTTGCAAAATAACTTCGAAAACTGATTTTTTTCCAGTTTCTCTTAAATATCTTAAAAAAAATAGGTCTTGGCGAAAAAAGTTTTGAATAGAAGTTGTGAAGCAGATGATTTTACGTAGATATTAATTATTTTGAAAAATAAAAAAAGATTTTTTTTGCCGAAAACTAGTGCCAAAGTTGAAAAGCGCAAAAAACAAAAAGTATTAAAAAACATATGAAGAAATTATTTTTTTTCCTTAAAATTTGAATATTTCATAGATATTGGCATCATCAATAAAATAAGCTTAGACCGGTCACCCATAAACAATATGGTGACCTATTGCAAAATTGTTAATTTACAACTTTGACTCTCTGTAACTTCTGTCACCGCCATAGGATCCCGACCAAATCAATTGGAATCGCTAGATAATAAAAATATCTTACAAAATACCAATGGACAATAACTTTTGTTAAGTAGTTTTTTTTAAAAAAAAAAAACCACATTTTTCATGTTTTTTAACTTTGCCATTTTACAACCTAGAGATTTGCAGTAAAGTGCATTCGATGGCGCTTATTTTTACAGAAATTAAAAAAAAAAAATTGTTGTAGGTCCAATACAAGCCGAAATACGGTACTTTTACTTTTTTACCTGTAGCAGCCGTTCTAATTAACTTATACCCTCCAAATTTTGCTAGTAGCTAATGCAAGACAATAGCTTTATAGCAAAATTATTTTGATACCCATTGCACTAATATTTATCAAGTAATCATTGTTTTCAAAAGTCCAGAAAAGCGTGCGGCGACGCGTTCACTCCGCTGCGTCGGTAAAGATACGCGCTGATCACATTCTGTACCGACACTAGGCTGTCCGCAGGCGTCTGGTGCTTCCTTAATTGCAAATTGCATATCTCCGCAACAATAGAACTTAAATGGACATATTTTTTTCGAGTTTGCGTATTTTTCCCGCTCTACACGATCGCGCCATTCATTTTTCCGTTGATTGCACCTATCACGAGTAAATCGTAATCATTGCAATAATAACCAATTTTCGTGCCGTTTTTCGTCATTGATGGATTCCTACCGGTTTTTTATTTGCTTACTGACATAATTGAGGTTAATAAAGGAAAATATTACACTTGTTTGGTTATCAGAAGTTTATTTACAATCGAAAAGGTACATGTTGATGGGGCCAAATACACGTGAAATTAAAATTACTGATACCGTGGTTGTTTCATTGCTGGTTCTACCACTATTTCTTCCTCATCATGTAATGTATCGCTCAACACTGAATACAGGACCTCATTTTCATCGCACTGCAGGTCCTCAACTTCATACATGTCTTCTATAACATCAGCTACAACATTTTCCATGAACTTCTCAGCCTCCTCGAAAAAAGCATCAGCACCAGAGATGGAAGTAAAGCGTGATCTGCCCTCAATCAAGCAATAAAAATTTTTAAGTAATGAGAAGAACAAGAAGAAGTTAATATCGCTGCTCCGTGAAATGCTGAATACGACAGATATTCTTCAAAAGTAGGCTGCTGAAGACGCAGATGCCTTAACTGTGCAAACAGCTATAAACTTCAGTAGAGTATATAAAAACGTGGTCGTTGTCGGTGAAGACACCGATCTTCTTGTGCTTTTGACACAACTGGCACACGATAAAACGAATATATACTTACTGAAATCAGGCAAAC
>JAPYYV010003953.1:0-17411 GCA_030522625.1 Copidosoma aretas
TTTCTCTCTAAGCTTTTATCTCTCCTTCTCACTTATACCCCCCCCCCCCCCCCCCTCCTTTTTTTCCCCCCCCCCCCCCCCCCTTTTTCTTCCTCCGCTCTCCTTCTTTTCGAGAGTGTCGGGGTTGCGTTTGTTTGCTCGGATTTTTTCGCACATTAATTCGCGCGAATATTTTCCTTTTTTCGCTCTTTCCAATTGATCAAAACTATACTGTGTAGGTTGTAGCCATATCGCGTTTCGAATGTATTCATTTTATAATATTGTATTGCTGGTGTGAATTTTACCGACCATGCGATCCGTATTATCGGCACGTGACTGTATGAACTCCTTATGGATGATTATTTTTTCCACCGTATTGATCGATCGTGTCTTGTAATTTTAATTGGCTTGCATTTTGAATACAAATAATAGTTGAAACATCTTGTGCATCGAAAAATCTCTGCCGTTAAATTTTTTTTTTTGAATACTTGTCAGGTAGCGATCATACGGCACTATTGTTTCTCCAACTATACACATACTATTGATATCAGTCGATCTACAGGACTAGTCAATGCATACTTTGTCCATTTCATCAGCTTGGTGCTTCAGTATCTGTATCAAAGTCTGCCTCCAGAATCCCAAATTACGTAAACTTTGTCCAACTTCACCGAACAAAACAAAAATCTAACCTAAAAGTAAACATTTTCCACTTTTTTAACAAGAAGAAAAAAGTTCATTTGAAATGTACGAAGAGTCGAAATTTGCTTACATTATCCCTGGCGTTTTAAGCAAGTCCTCATGATATCCAAGAAGAAAAAAAATAAGAATTCATTGGGTAGAAAGGCGTATTATCGCGTTTGGGCCAACAAAAGTCGCTCGTATAAGAATTAGCACGGAGTGATCCATCAATGCGGGCCATAAACACCAATACGTATATTATTTAAATCCGCGCGCAGAGTCAATCAGAAAATCGGTGCAGGCATCGCGAGCGATGAGCTATCCGATGTACATCTCATCGATTCTCCATATCCATGTGCACTCCACCGCATGCATCATCTCTCCTATTCCCATAATATACTCCTCCTCTTCTCTCTGCTCGCAACCTTTTTCTCGTTATATATACACCGCGGTGCACGAGGTGTCCGAAACGAGGCTCGCATACAACACACCCGCGGACGCAGCACACCGCAGTAGGTTATGCACACGGACGTGCGCGCAGGCAATTTCGAACGCGAGAACGAGCCCTCGCCGGCACCTCCACACACTCTTGTAATATACCCAAGAACGAAAGAGAGAGAGAGAGAGAGAGCGGGTCGATCCCTTTGATGCTTTGAACTCTCACCGCGCGGGCGCGCGCTGCTCATCCCTTTCCCGCTCTCTCTCTCTCTCTCTCTCGCTGACCGGTATCCTCGCCGGTAATCACGCGCCCGGCCACGCCCCGAAAAACACCTCCGCTCTCTCTCCCTCCCTCGGCTAATGCTGCACGGCCTCGTCTTTATCCGCGGCAATCTGGCCCGAGATGCATCTCCGATCCTCTCTCTCCCTCCGCGGCGCGGTGCCGCTCTTCGTTTCTCGCTCTCGCGCGCTCGACCGGCCGATCGATCGATCGATCGATTGGCGGCTACGGTCTCTCCCTTCGCCCGCCCCTTCTCCCTCGCGTCCCGCGTCCGGTGCATGCGGAGGTATTATATGCACACGTGGGCACGTACCGCTGGCCGATGGAAAACGAGGGGAGAAGATGATCATCTCCGACCGCGGGCGAACGGACATTTTAGGCCGTTTCGCGCGCGCGACGGGCTCTTTTCCATTATACTCCGCGTGCGTCGGCGTGCAAAGTATTGTGCCACATATATATAGTAGTACTGAGGGGACGACGACTCGTGGATCATCGATCGGCTTTATTGAATTCTTTGGCGGTGCAAGCGCGGCGTCCTCAGCGGTGATGCCTATCGCTCGGTGCGCTGATTTTTCTCGCAAAGGATTCTTCTCTTCCTCGTGACGCGTGCGCTGAAAATTCGCGCGGGTCTTTTTCCTTTCCACTCGAGGCGCTATCTGTCTCTCTCTGGTGTGGTTATGGCTTTAGGTCTCTCCGCTGCTGCTGTTGTTGTTGGGGTGCCTTTTTTTTTTCATTATTATCATCTCCTTCTCGTTGATGGTCGGTCGAAATCTCCTTTTGGGTTTTGCGTTTGATGTATTTCAGGTGAGGCGCGCGCGAAAGATGATTAATGCGCGGATGGACGAGATCCGATCGGCTGCAGGCTGGGATTTTTTTTCTTCCCCTTCTCCGGGCATACGTTGTCGAGGCCCTGCGTGAACCGAGATCCTCGACACTTTTCAAGTGTGCATGGACGTATATAATGTGGATGAAAAAAACGTGATTTTTGCGGTATGTTTTTTTCCGAGTCTTCTGGAGTGATGGATTCGACGGTTGAAAAAATACATACGTATTTTATACACGCACTTTCTAAAGACGGTAACGAAGAAAGAAAATCAATCACGGTGAATTGACGTTATTCCTCGGTATTTGCGGAAAAGAGAAACGAGCGACATAGTATAAGTTTAATAATAACGCTCGCAAATTGCGCTTGATGAACTCTATAATATACGCGCGCGCGCGCACGAGATGACGATCGACGCGCGTTTTTCAGTGGCCTTCGAAAAATCCTCGACTTACGGCAGTTACGGCACGCAAACATCACCAGAAGCACCAGCAGCAACACTACTTTCGACTGACATCTCGTTCTGCGATAATACAAAGTAAGTATCGCGCAAATTGCCGCCGCGAGCCGCAACAGCAGCGGCAAGGAAGAACATGAAAATTGTATAAAAAAAAACCCTCGTGTACCTATACGCATCTACACGTGATTCGGTATGTATACATCGAAAAATATGCATCAGCGTCCCCCCTCGTTTTTCGTTTATTTACGGCTTTTCATTCTTTCAGGATACACACCGTATACGGAGAAAAAGAGGGAGCACTTACGTATATACTTACCAGCAGCACCGGCGGAGCGGCTTCAGAAGCGGGAGCAGTCTACCACGTATACAGGCACACACACACATCGCGCACGCATACACACCGGAGAAGCGAAGCAGAAGATGGAAAAAGAAGAGGAGGAGGAGGAGGAGGAAAAAAAAGGAATGAAACGGTTAAGGCGAGGAGAGTGGCGAGAAAAGATCGAAGAAGCGGCGGCGGCTCATGGGGGCTAATCACAGGCGGCCTCCCCGCCAATTAATACCACCGCCGGCAACACCTCGGCGAACCGACCGACCGGCCGGCCGGCTCTTCCAGACTCGGAGGCTCTTCTCTCCCCCACCTCCTCCTCTTCTCCTCTTAACTCTACCTCTGCACGTATACGCCACGGCTTAACCCAGAATGTGCCTCTTCTCTCCTTCTCTTTGCCGAGGCCGAGGAGTCTCTCTCGTACTTCCTTCTTACTCCTCGTCCGTTACATACTACTGCTCGGCTCCTTCCAGGGTACTGATTTTCCTTCAAACCCACTTGCAGGACCCCCTTTGTTTCGCAATTGTTTTACGAACGATGGCTGGCTGGCCTCTGATGCAGGACTTGTGTTTTTTATTTTTCGTTTCGAGAAAAGAAGGGGTTCCACAGTGCCGAGCGAGAAGAAGATCGAGGTGATATTTTTCGGGAGATTCCGGGGGAGATCGAGGTAATTATGGGCGATAGGGAGGTTCTGGAATGCTTGGAATTTTTGAGGGGGGGCGCGTAGTGGTTCGTTTGGCGGTGCCGAGTGAGATGTCGGTTGTTCCAACTCCAATGATGGGGGTTATTTTCGAGTTGTTTGGTTACAATTTGTCAGAAGTGGTTGGAGGTTCACTGTGTGATCAAGGGCTTAAGTTTAGTCTGCTTCAAGTAGCTTACATGATTGTGGAAAAAAATTATTGATGAGGAGAATCCACTTGTTCTAACTTTGCACACAGAAAATTGATTCATAAATTTATTTCGGAAACGATAGGCTGCATCCTTACTATCAGAATGGAAAATAATTAATCATGCTATCTATCGTGTAACATACGAGATTAATGAGGGTGACACAAAGTTAAGAGTCTCCCTATAATTTAAATACGAAGGAAAAAGTAAACAGGTGTAAAGTAAATGCGGTCAAGGTTAATAACAGAACAATAAAAAAAGTGGAAGCGTGAATGAAGTAAGACAACTTGGATAATAATATAAGAAGGGAGAAATTTGAAATGAAAATAGAGGTTACGGTAGCAATAGAAAATGATGTGAGGGAGACAATGCCAAAGGATAATAGAGAACAGGAACGAACAGACCGGAAAGAAAAAGGAAGAAAAAAGCCACGAAAAGAGATAAAGAAAGGGTGACGTTGAATAGAAAAGTTTTCACCAGTGGTAAGAGAGAGGTTCCTTGGTAGAAGACAATAAAAAAAAAGAGTAGTAAGTATAGTTGGAATTGATAAGAAGAGATTGAAAAGAGCCTTGATAGCATGAATGGATACAAAAATAGTGATGCATGACCAGAACAGAGGGCAGAAGTATAATGATAATAAGACAATACTCAATCACAATAAGGAAGACGAAAAAGTAAAGTGACAAAAGATGAAAGGTAGAATTCAGAAATGCAGACCCACAATTAAATATGGACTCGGAAAAAGTTTGAAACTTCTTGAAAAAATCGTAGCAAAACAACTATTACATATTAAGCGAAATGTAGATAATGATTGTTGGAAATGAAAATTAAGGAAATAAGCCTTAAAGAAAAACAAGATGTGAGAAGATAGAAAAAGAAAGGACCATAGGTTTCAAAGATAGACTTAGTAGAGTATGCAAAGTGAAAGATAAAAACTCTTACAGCAGTGTAAGGGAGATAGAAGAAAATCAGACAATGAAGAAATGAAGGAAATATATAAGCTAGATTAGATAAGGATGAGGACGAGTCAGTTCTGAGAACTAAATAGTGGTTGAAGATAAAATTAATGTTCAACTATAGTACTAGTTCATATATGTACTATTATTACGAAGAATTTAGAAATTTTATTAGATGCAGTACATTGCTCGGAGAAGTATAAGTTCTGAGTCATACTATCCTAAAGAATAGGGGGAGAAAATAAGAAAAAAGGTCATTAGAGATGAAAGTAAGGTAAAATCTGAGTGAAAAATTTTCAAATCGTAATCATAATCGTAGCTACATAGAAAGTTAGAGTACAGTTAGAAATTCTAAGGAAAATATTGATGGATCACATGATAAAGCCTTTTTATTCGTAATATGGCTTAAACGCATCAATTCGCAAAACCATTTTGTCCTTATTTTTGGAAAAATTATATTTAATAATCGTTTTTATCTCAAATTGATCCGGAACGTATTGTCCGACCTCAAAAGAGTATGCAAGAGAAAATGAAATGTATCATCGCAAGCGTACGCGCGGTGGCATTTTTTAAAATTAAACGAAGTGACATTCACAATGTACGCGTACCTATTCACGTGATGATGTTCACACATATGTTGTACAACACGCCGAAAGCTTCTATGTCTCTGATGTTTCGGGGTTGTATTGCGTAACGGTGCGCGCCGCGAAAAAGAAACATTGCCGGAGACCGGCAGGAGCAGCGCCAGCACGACTTTTTTTCCACATAATTCATTTAAGTGCCGGGGAATGTAATTTTTTATGCTCTCGTCAAGGGGCAACGTCGTACTGTGCAGTGGCTGCTTATTTCGGGGCCTTTCTCGTTTCTTAATGTATTATTTATGTGGCGCGCGCTAGGGACGCGGACGCCTTTTCTTATTCCCCAAAGTTGTAATTTAATCTCTGATTAAAGGTGGTGGTGCTTTTCTTTTTCACCAGTGTCGCTAATTTTGTCCGCTGTAATTGCGTATTTATTGCCGAGAATATCAATTATACGTAAGTTTTTTGAGCGTTTTTGAGTTTTTTTTCCCCCATTTTTAAAGTATAAAGTTTAGTGCTCGCTGGGCATAAAATAAATATTCATGGTGGCTTTTGTACTCCGGGGTTACTGCAACGAGGGGAGGCGAAAATCGCGCGAAATTCCCGTAATAAAAATTTTATCCGAAAAATAAAGAGAGCTCCGAGCGATATCGCTGTTATTTATGACCGAATAAATTTTCAAAAAACCCCTTCAAGCGTCCCCGGCATCTCGATCTTAAGCCGCGTATACTCCAACAGTTCGCGCACGAACCCTGAGGTCCCAGAAAAAGAAAAAAAAAGAGATAGAACATCACTCGCGAGCCCAATTCTCACCCTCAAAAACCCATACAACGCGAGTGTAAGTACCCTACTGACGCGTTTTCGCAAAAAAAAAGTTCCCCGCGCGATACCACCAGAAACATTCATCTACTTGTTACACAATCACCGCGTTCATAGCACGATAACGATAATGATGCAAAAAAAAAAATTCCCGCGCCGCTCTTTGTGAAAATAAAAAAACATTTTGGCACGAATCAATTACCGAAAAAAAAAGAAGAAGAGAGTAGGGGGACCGCGCTCGTTCTTCCCTCCTTACGGCCTCCATTTTCGCTCCCCGCAAGAGGAGAAGAGAGGGCCCCGGCCGTACACGCCGCTGCTCCCGGCGCACCGCGGGCCCGAATATATGCACGATTAATAACCGCGTCGTTCATCCAATCATCCGTCCAACAAATCCGTCCAAACAGCCTCCCCCCCCCTCTCGCGCGCGTTAATGTTACCACGCGCGGCGGGTAGATACGGGCAAGTTAAAGGGTATACCGACCAACCGACTGGGTGTGAGAGCCTCCGACCGTGTGTATAAAAGGCCGGCCGCTCCTCGAGGAGGAGGAGAAATATTATTTCGGCGCGGCTCAACGAGAGCGAACGAGCCCGATGCGAGCCGGTCGACGGGGCCCTTTGTGCGGAGTCGCTTGTGACGGTGCCATTTGTTACTGTAATAAGCTCTTTGTTGCACACCTCTCGTGGATGGGTTCTCTTTTGATTTTTGGTTTTTTTTTTTTTTTTTCGAGTTTCGGATGATAGAGAAGTTATTTTGCGCGGCCGACTGGTGCTGCTGTTTTTTTTTTCTATTATTTGAAAATTCGAGGCTTCTGGGGCTTCACTCGAAATTAACGAGAGTCTTTGGAAAATTCGGCACACGTAGAAGTACTTATTAAAAACATATTGGTATTCTCATTGAGATTTTAAAGGTTTTGATTTCTCGGAGTTTTACTAGTTTATTCATCAAATGAGCGTGAAAAGTTTCATCGAGACGAAGGGTCATGATTTCCATCGGGATGGTCTTCTGAATATACTAGATATTTTAAATTCATACCAAAAAGTTTTGCAATGATCTATTCTGTTAGTACGCCATACAGCTACAATAACAACAACAGCAACTTTGAACCGTGAAGAAACTTGCTATTTATTTGGTATTTTGCCAGCATTCGACAGAGGAACTGCATGTGCATGAAACCGCCTTTTTTTAGCATCAAAAAAAGAGTTTGAATAATTAACTCGTGGCTGAAAATGTTTACACAAAAAAGATTGTTGATTCTGAACCGTTGAAAGCTTATCTATCTATACATAAGTGCTGTTGTGTATTTTCAGATGATGAAATGAGTTATATATTATATTGAGTGTTAGTATATAGATCTATTATTTATGAAATTTTGTGCATAAATAGTTTGAAACATTACGTAATAAGACAAAATGCTCAATAACTTTGAATTCGTTCGATGAAACGTAAAAGGATCGTATGAAATAAAGATGATCAATTACTTAGAATGTTTTTAGATATAACACTATACGCAGTTGTTTGAAAAGTGTGTCATGGGTAACCCTTTGAATGCCCTTTCGTCTAATCTCTAAACTTTGTCATGTAAGTGACGAGATTTTTTGTTTTTGTTTTTTTTTGCAACTTTTCGACCCTGAAGAGCTGTGCTGTGTGACTACAACGAAATATCAACCACTTTTTGTTGCATCTGTCTGTTTCATTGGAGTTTTACACTTATAGCTTCGCTGATTTGTTGAATCATATGGCACATGATTAACATTTCTTCAACCCGAAGCCCAAATTTAACCATTTATATAATGCCCGTCAGTACGAATATACTAAGCTTCTAATACAAAATGACAGTGTGTCTCGCGTGCACCCGTTTGAAGTACACCGACGACAGGTGACCGGCAAACTTTCCACCAATCCTTTTCCAATCTCTCTCTCACACACTCGCGAATAATCTTCCTTCGCCCCGGAGATCACCGCACGTATAATACAAAAAACCACAATCACGCGCGCGGTCGGCTCGATGCAACAGCGATCCCCCGTACCCCACACCCGATTTTCGAAACAACTCGCACAGCACTTCTATACTGCACGCACAGTACAATTTCCTGCGTGTAATCCTTACGTAACAAGTTAAGAAATTTGTCAGTGAGATAATCCCACCGCGAAGAGTGAGAGCCCCCCCCCCCTCCCCCCCATCAACTTCCGATCGACCGCACCAGAGCTGCACTTAACCGCCGAGCGTTTTCGTCCTACGTGTATATACCACCACAAAGTGCCGCGCGCTCGCTGCGGCAACAATAACAACGATAATAACAATAGTACGGCCGGCGATCAAAATCGATCCGAGCGAGCCGCACCGCCGCGGTTACATATATAGGGGCAAAAGCGCGCGCTCGAGTTCGATGGTTCATCCCCGCGCGCCGAGCGTCGCGGAGCGGATGGGTATGCATGCATTTTTCACGCGCAAACCTCGCGCGGGCCACACTACAATACAGAAAAGTCAAAGTCATCCGACAATGAAAAACACCGCACTGTCCCGGAGTACGGCACGAGCACGCACGCACACACGGCCTCTAAAACGCTAACCGCGTCGACGATTCGTCTCGGAGCGCGCCCGGCCCACGTGTCGAATTTGTCCCCGGCTTCCGTCACATCCCGTTTTTAAAAGCCCATCTCTCTCTCTCTCCGTGTGTCACGCCTCCGAAATCGCGATAACAATGAGCCCCTGGGGGCTCCATTACGTTATTGGGTGTAATATATGTTTGTGCGGGGAATAATAGGGATAGAGAGAGAGAGGTTTCGTGAGGGGGTTGGCGCCAACCCCAGTTGTTGGTGAACGATCGTCCGATGTTTATAGAGCGGAGCGAGACGAGTCGTGTGTGCGGTCGCCTCCGAGGCGGGACGAATCGTCGGGGGTCGCAGTTCATCAAAAAGTCGTGATGTACGCGCGTATGGTTGCAGGGAGCCCCGTGTAGCCCCTGCATCCTCTGTTAGATCGCGCGCGGTTGTACCCCGGGGTCTGAGATTGTATGCAAGCGTCGTGTGTATCGTACGTGTGTTTGTGTGATTGCGCGAAACGAGCGGAGCGAATCGATGGAACGACATGTTGGCGATACACTGTATACACGTACACTAACACGTAGAGCGATGCGGATTAAATTTAAAAGTCGTTTCCCCGAGACGGAGCGCTTTTCTGTTACCCCTGTCTTTTGGCTTGTCCCTACATTATTATAGACTCGCACGGAAGGGATATCTTACGGATGGATTGGGCACAACGGATGGTCAGTTCGAAACGTATTTTTATTGACGAGCATCAGGGCTGCGTTACATGAAGTTGGTACGGTGTAAAGTTATCTCACGCCTGTGCGCTGAGACATAAGTGCAGAAGTATAGAATCTTGATACAAAAATCTAAAGTCCTGTGATGGGCAGCGTTGCCGACAACTTGGCCTAGTTCATATTCAATCTTTTTGTGGAATCAGAAACAATAAAATCATGGCTTTACTCTTCCAATTTCAACTTTCATCGCGATAAAGCCATGTATAATGTGTCTGCTCGTGAAACAATTAAACACGCTTGAAACAAGCTTTGATGTGAGCTCTTACAAAATTGAAATTATTGTTTGAAAAGTTACGAATCACTTGAGCTAAAGTCAAAGAGTTAAGTAAAGAAACGTAATGATTTCATGAATTTCATCAAATATCGAATGACGCGTCTGATTTTTATCCATTTACGATCTATATTTTTCAAGAGTATAAAAAAGGCTATATTTGGAGAACATTTTGTATAAACCAGACTTCACCACACTGTAAAAGAAAACGACTATTTACTGGACATGAGATTTTGTACTTCACGAGACGCCGACAGCAGCTTCTAGCTTCCAGCATCCATGGTGTGATCATAACACAAAATTTAAATTGTTTAACAATTTAATAAAAACATATTTAACAAACTTAAATTATTAAAAAATTAAAATTTTCAGTGTACAAAGAACGTAACCTTTTAACCGACTGGACGCGCTACTAGAAGTTGCGTCGAAACGCTTGAAATCCGACAATGTGAACTATACACCTTGACGCTGGAAGCTGCTTTCAGCATCCCGTCCAAATGTATGTTGTATAACCTGTCGTCAAAGGCATTGTTGTGCTCGAGTCATTATAACGTCTTGCCGACTTCGCGTCTTCAACTATACTGACTCACACTTAACGCACTTCCTGAGCGCGAAAATCCGCGGTTTTTCCTAGTGAGCTCATGTTCTGCGTAACTGCGTAGTAGGATCAAGTCGAACATTGCGCATAGCGCGATTTTGGAATCTGCGCCCAATAGTTGGGCAGCCTACCGAAGAATCGCGCATTTTCTGTGTGCGTGAGTCAGTGTTCTTGTAGACGTGAAGACGGCAAGACACCATTTGGACTCAAGCCCAACACTACAATACTGCCTTTGACGACAGGTTGTACAAAATATTTACATTTGGACGGAATGCTGAAAGCAACTTTCAGAGTAAAGATGGAGTTCACATTGTCGGATTTCCAGTATCCAGTCAGATAAGAGGTTATGTCGTTTGTACAAAGTTTATTTTTCAATTTCAAAGCAAGTTGGAACAATTCACGTGAGTAAAATGTGTGTTTCACTTTAAATATGTTTATTATTCATACGCAAACAAGGTGATTACTGGGGGTATGGTTATTATTATTCATAATATTGTCAAAGTGTTCCAAATTTGCATTGTAGTAACTCCATGGATACAGGAAGCTAGAAGCTACTTTCATCGTTCCACTAAAATGCATCTCTAGCTGTATACACATAATATCTTGCTTCCCCTTCTCTCGGGCTATGAGCTAATAACGAGTCTGGAGATTGTCACAAGAGTCCAAGCTTGGGCTCTTAGGGCTCAGTCCCATGGAGCGAAATAGAGCCGCGAAATAGACTCTGTGCAATAGTACACCCAGAAAAAAACAACAGTTATTTTGACCTTGTACTTTAGTAGTAGCTTTAAGAGTAACTTACCGTAAATTCACGGTAAAAATGACTGTAGTTCTTTTCTGCGGGATACGAACCAATCAGAGCTATAGCGTACTTGACTGTTTTACTGTCATTGGTTCGTTCTATTGCGCAGAGTCTATTCCCTGGCTCTATTACGCTCCATGGGACTGAGCCCTTATACAGCTCGGCACTGCATCGAACTGTATGATTTCAATCATTGGGCTATTAGGAGCCTTATTGAGTCGAACTGTAAGAGTTTGATAAATATGCGAGCTCTTACAGTCCAAAATATCTCTCCCTGCAGAACCAAACAACGCAATCATGCCATCATAAAACACACGCAGAAATTCAATGCTTCGTAGCCCAAACACAAAATCTCTAATAGCAACTTTCCCGCCCTCCGTGCGAAACATAGTCGTAATACAACCATCACATTATAACCAAACGCTCAAACATAGCACCCAGCATACGTAACACTCCCGACTAAGGGGGCTATCGCCATGAATCACCGAAACCATATCCCGCGCGCCTCCTCCATAATCATCGTCTCGCGTGGTCCTCGTCGTACGTTTCTTTCCATACTATCAACACACGTATGCTCAGCTCAGTTCCCTCTCGTCCCTTATTTTACGACACATCGTGAAATTCCGTAGGCGGCGGCGTTTTTCTTTACGATTCAATTTTTGCCACAACCGCGAACAGATCCTAATACGCGCCGCGGTTTTGCGGCCGCTCTCGCGGGTCGTTACACCCAAGTCCTCCCGCTCTCAATGCTCGTCGAAACGTATCATACTTCTCTCCTCTTTCCAATTGTCCCGTAAATGTTATATTTTCGTGCGCATTACAATACATATACTCGAAGAATAAAATAGACGGCATCTGTTTTCGATACGCTTTCGATTGATTACAAAGGGCTCGGCGGAATATTCAGATCGCGGGATGAATTATCCAGGCGCTGTAAAATATATGGCAGTGAATCATAGTAGCCCTATCGGAGTTACGAAGCAAAATACAGAGTCGTAGAACCTCCTCCTCCTCCTCCCTCGACAGTATATTACCAAGTTCGCGAGAACAAAAGAAAAGAATGGCCGAAGAAGAAAGCACAGCTCTCCTTCCGAGGGCGGGTGAAAAAAAAAAAGAGAAAGTTCGAGAAAGGGAGCCGATTCCGCTCTTATACTCCTGCCATCCGTACCGTACAACTCCCCGGAACGGAGGATCGAGGGTTGAGAAAAATGGCCCCTCTCGCGCGGCGAGGAAAGTGTATACCCCCACGTGACCTAATTAATAACGCGCTCGGCTCCTTCCTTCTTTCTCGTTTGACGCCGCTCGGCAGATTTATTATGATGACGGTCCCGTCAAAACGCGCGCCCCGCAACAATATCGGCCTCGTTAGGGTCTCCTTCCACGCGGGTGCATGCTGATTGAGAGATTTTTACGCCCGTGTTGTGGACCGACTGTTGGGGTGCGTATTGCGTTTTTTTGGTTCGTTTTTTTTTCTCCTCTGTTTTCAATCCCACTGCTACAAGCGTTTCGCAACCATTCATTTCATCTTTTTCATCGTGTTATACGAACGCGCGGGTTGTCTTGGGTATATAGGGGGGGGATTGTGAGTCTCGGGTTAAATCGAAATTTGCGCAAGCGGCGGGTGCTGCTGCGGTGATTGATTTGCCGGGAAGAAAGAAAGGACTCGCGCGCACGCGGCTAATGAGATTTGGTTTATGAGCGCCTCTTCGCTGGCCCTTTCAGCGTTTTGACGATAATTGATGCCCGGATCCGCAAAATGTCAATCACGCGAGAACGGCCGAGTATTTTTTTTCCGTCGGGGTGGTTTTGCGGTAGTTGCTTTCCATAGTTACACTAGTAAAAACACTTATGTAGATAATATATTTTTATGCATTACAAATCATAATGATTAAAATAAGGGTCTGAATAGTATCGTGAAATTACTTTGGATGTTGTAAATTTTACTTTAGCAACAAAGTGATATGCTATGCTCGATGTTTTGATAAACATTGGTGGTGTATTTCTAGGATTTTGCACACGTATACTCTTTGGTACTTGAGTTTTTCTCAAACCATCATGAGATTTTTAATATTTATGTTTTAAGAAACAACTGCATTAAGGAATTCCACAATTAATTTTCCATGTTTATGACTGTCAACGTGTTATTACACACAATCGTATACTTATATATCATTAAGATTCTGATTGAATAATGGACGAAAAGTTTTTTATAAATTTTTTACTAGTATAAGTCCCAATATCAAAACTATCAATATGCATAAAATATATGACTATTTTACTGGTGACAATTTTACATGGATAATAGGTATCTTTAAAAACCTCTCCGAAAGATTATCTCACTGAGAATCGAGGCTTCTCTGTTCTTATTTGTTGAGGTAAGAGTACTTTGATTCATCATCTAACTCATTATCTCTTTTTTAGTTTAGTCGCATTATAAACTTGAGCTTCCAACTTTTTTGAGCTAATATACTTACAGATCAAAGTTACATTTATTTTCTATGTACATTACTATTACTGTCGTTGTGGCAGATAAAAGAAGTAGATTTAAAATAATAACTATAGTTTGGGAATGTTACAATATTTTAAACAACTTTTTGAATCCAACATACAGTCTGATGCATTAGAAAATTCATTAATGTAAATGTATATCATAGTCCGATTATTTTCTAACAACATACATTTGCTGACTAGATTGATATATAAACAGAGTACTTACAGAGGTTGAAAGTTAATTAGTTCAATGCAAATACTTTTGTCGATTCCAAGACAGACCAGTAGGTAATAATGGATATTAACAAACGGTGGACAATAGTAGGTCATTAATAACAGGGATGATGTGCTTAGAGACAGGTTTCAAAGAGAGCGTCATCAATCACCTAATGAATGCATTATTGTCTGTTATGAGAAGAAATGCTATTAAATGTTAGTTGTATCTATAACCATTGAACACCAACAACGTACTACGTAGTATGTATACTATTTTCCTCTTTTATTTTTTAATGTGTTACACAATACTATTGATCTGTATTATTCTTATTTTATCGTCTATTTCATAATCAACATTAAAATTATTAATGATTGCATATAGAAAAGTAAACAATAGATTTAAAGCACCTGTGAACTGTTTATACTTACTTTTTATCATACAAGTAATGAATAATGTTATGCAACGAATCTGCCTTTAAAATATTAAATCACGAATCATGAATAATCCACAATTGAAACTGTAATAATGAGTGAAACTCTACAAAATCACTCATCTAAAATGACCCAAACATTGTATGTATAAGTGTACTTGTTTTTATTATTTCTGGAGCTTTATTGAGTTTTTATCCACTATATCCCCCTAACTTGGAACGTGTACGCATATGAGTCATTTTACAAAAACTGCGATATTTCATGAAGCCAATGTTTATAAACGCCGCATTTTATTATTTTTTTTAACCAAAACTCTGTTTATACAGTGCTAACTAATTTTATCTAGAGAGCCTTTTTAAAATAAAGTAGAAAAAATATTTACCGTAGTCGTAAAATAGAAGAAACAAGAAAAACTGTCATTACCGTCATACGAAGCATTTTAAAATTTAATTTGTATCAGCTTGTACTTCCTGTATGTTAGCTTTTTAAAATTTTTCGTGAAATTCTTTTTAAAATGACTCGTGTATATAATATTATGTAGTGAAATTATTGAATTTACTATGACATTATTATTGTGTAACTTGTATTACTTATTATATTATATAATTACATTATTTATGTATGTCATAAAATTGCATTGTATACGTTATTAAAAACTATTCTATTCAAGTTTTAAGTGTAAGATAAGTATACTCACGCAACATTATCTCTTTATTTCTTACTCAGTTGTCGATCGCTTACATCTCAGTATATTATACGTGTTCACTCGTTGAATGACTACCTTACACTGTGAAAAAAATATAAGGTGAGCTGCGCAACTCACTGTGCAATGAACTGCGGAAGAGAATGCCCGGAATTAACATTATGCGAGAAATTCTGTGAGCTGAGTCAGCACTATCAGCGGGTGACTCAGTAGTGTCAGTAAACTCGATGAGCTGCGCACTCCATACTGCGCAATGAGCTGCGTAGCTAACCAGATGATTCATTCACAGTGTGAACTAGTCATTCGTCGAGTGAACACATATTATACTGAGCAGTGAGAAATCAATAACACACGAGGAAAGAAGGGGATTACTTTTCGTAAGTAAACTTATCTTACACTTTAAAACTTAAACAGAGTAGTTTTTAATAACGTATACACGTATGATGTAATACAATAATGAGTTCTATTATGATAACGTCTTCATATTCAGTTATTTTGTTACATAATTAATATACACACAAAGAAAATGGTAAACATTGCCGAATAATTGACAACCAATGTAACATCATTGCCAACACTCGAAACTTGAATAGAGTAGTTTTTAAAAACATACATGGCCCATTTGAAAAAGACTGTGATATTTATAAACGTCGCATTTTATTACTTTTAACCAAAACTTTTTTTATACAGTGCTAACTAATTTTATCTAGAGAGCCTTTTTAAAATAAAGTAGAAAAAATATTTACCGTAGTCGTAAAATAGAAAAAACAGGCAAAAATGTCATTACCGTAATGCGAAGCATTTAAATTTTACATTTTTAGCGGCTTTTACTGCCTATGTGTTAACTTTTTAATTTTTAAGCTGTATTTTTCAAAAATCTAAACCGTACGTCTAGCACCCTTTTTGTAGTTTAAAAAGATAAAAAAAATTTTTTAAAGTGCACATGGCGTTCTAATTATGAAGCCTAGTTTTGACACTTTAGAATTGCATGAGACAAATGATTTAGTTGGGCCAAGTGGTCCATTTTTTGATATTTGGATTTGATTCTTTTGCATATTAGAGCGAACAAGCATATCGACCAATTTTTTTCAACTAGAAATTCGAATACGGCTACTTGTAGTGTTATCGTGAATATAGACAGTTTGTCACGGTAAAATAAGCGGCCATTACCCCAATGCCTCTAATCTCGGATGTATTTTCTATTCTCGATTAGGTGATTTGTTAGATGGCGTCTGGTGTGCATATGTATACCAAACTAAATTTCGTTGAAAAATTCCTATTTGGGGCTTCAGAATCGTAAAAAAAAGTACCGTTACGGCAATGACTTTTATAAATTTTACAAAAATACCATTTAAATTAACATTAGTTTTCTAAAAATAACTAAAGAGCCGGGCCCAAAAGGTTCCACCTAGCTTAGACCTCACAAAACGTAGAAAAAAGAATAAAAAATTCTAAGCACTAAATTGTTCTACACACCAAAATATTCCGTTTTTCGCGATATGACCCATATACTGGCATTCCATGCATTATAAAGGGCTCCAAAATATTTTTTTGATATATATCCCAATACATTTAGAGAAATTGTTGGCAACTCTAATTTTGTCTCTTGAGAATAAATCTACATGCTCCTGAGCTTTCGAGATGTTTTTCGTTTTTTCCATGTTTGGAATGAAGAATATAGTTTGAACTGATTGTTATTCATGTTTTATACAATAAGTTTTTTAAGAGTTGTAGTTGTACACACGATTTTTACTTGGTTTTTGTCGACAAATACCTAAAAAAAATTACAATAGAAGCAAGTTATTTCTCTCTCTCTCTGTCTCTTTACTAAACTTCATACAAATCCAAAGATCTAAACAAAATTTCTAGTTCTATCTTTCTGATGCATTTGAAAGTAAAAGCTCTTCCATGATCCATTGAGAAAATATTATCAAAACGACGCTAATATTGTCGCGCTCGTGAGCTAATGTGAACGACGAGGTACACAGGGTACACTCTCACAGAGTACTTATCCGAGTCGATTAGAATCGCACGATGAAAAACCTAAACGCCTTCTCAGAGCAACAAACTAGCCGGAACACTTAGCCGGCCACTTGTATCAATAGCAGCTACAAAACGCAACGCTGGTTCCACGCGAGTATAATAGATATTCCAATGATAATCTCGATGCCCAGCTTCTTATACCTTGCACCACTTTTATTAACACTATTTGCAATAGCGCGCGTATACGCCGCGCGCGCCGGCCAACCCGTTTTAGAAAGTGGAAAACTGGTCGTGCGCTACTACATCATTTGTAATTGCACGCCTATACGGGAGGAACAAAAACAGCAGCAGCAGCAGCACACCTATACACC
>JAPYYV010003954.1:0-17410 GCA_030522625.1 Copidosoma aretas
GTTTTGTCGACGTTAAGATGTGTAGTCTCATGTTAGTTTAAGCTCCGCCAACGTCTGTTGGACGTTCTGTCTTGGCACCCATGTGGTAAATGAATCACTATTTTCAACTTTTTGTAAATAACCTACTGTAACACTTTTTATATATTTGCACAGCTTTGATATTCCTGACGAGGCCATTATGGTAATGGCGAAATATTGAATTGTAAATAGTTATATAATAAAGAGTCATGCTTCTACTCCAAGTATTTAAGCCTTTCGTCATTTCTAAATATGACAATGAAGCAAGTGCAAGGGAGGTTCCATCGAATTATTGAAACATTGTTCCATTATCATCATCACTATATCCATCTTTCTTCTTTGTTTGCTTGATAGGTAGCTTGGGAGTATTATTTAAATAATTGTTGGTCAGAAAATAAGTCCCTTTCTTTGTTTGTCTCATTATTTAGCTGAGAAACTCAGTGATTGGCATAAAAGTTTCACTTAATACTCTTTCTACCTTATTTTTCCAATATTTAATAGTCTGTACTTTTTCTTGACGGCTTCTCTTGCCTTTGCCAATTTATGAAGTGCGCCTTTGTCTTGCTTATACATGTTGACAGTCCAAGCTCTTGAGGTATACCAAAAAATTACCCATTATAAGTCCTATATAATATGAGAAAAATTGTCTAAGCCCTTTCTGTAACGACCACAATTCATTTTTTTGTCTTTGTCGATCACAACAAAACCATACTTATCATCATTCCAGCAGATAAAGCACAAATCTTTAGACTGAGCATAGAGCATATCTCAGTTGACGTGATCACCATACACATGTCTGAAATTACCTTCATTTTGACGAAATATGGCAAAAAAGTTAACTTTATCTCTGATAAGGTGCTTTGGTACTTGAGCATATGACTGACAAAGATATAAGTAGTCGACATTTTTGTGTCTACACATGCAAAAGAAGGGTCTAACATTATCCTGTTTTTCACAAGCTATATCATCAAAAATCATAATGGAGTTTGGCAGAGTATTATCAGGAGATAATACTGTCTCGTGCTCGCTAAATGGAAATATTTTATACCATTTGTAGATTTTAACAGCGCTTTCCAAAATGTATGTATCGATTGATTGAGAGACTTTGAATAAAGATATTCATTTTTAAATATTAGCCCATTTGAATGCACTATTAAAGCTAATAAACTATAAGTTGTGCTAAAATTTGATGGACCACAGAATATAGCTCGGATACCGTTAATGAGCAATTTGCTATGTCTAGTTGGGTGATTTTTCTATTTTACAACAGCATTAAAGTTTGGAACTTTGACGGATTGCTCTTTAAACATCATGTCTACTGTAAATAAAGGTTCAATCACAACTGATCCATAGACTAAATACTACAGCACTTATAAACTTTGTGTAGTGACTTTGTATATGGTATGCTAAAACTATACATACAATCGTCTGTTCTCTAGTGTTCAGCGGCGATCCAACCTTCAAAGGGTTATGATCATACATTGCAAAAGCGGACGTGGCGTTTTGAATAGGATTATAAATACTCTACTGATAGAACTTTACTTGCTGGGCTATCAATTTTGCGGCCCAGGTACTAAGCTTTCGAAACGTATCGCTAGAGGTGATCGTGGAATAAATCCATTGGACCTGGCGTGCAAGGAGCAGGATATAGCTTATTCTTAAAATTGAAAAAAACGTTGACGCTAGAATTTCAGCAGATATAGTTTCAGTTGAGAGAGCTTGGCAAAGAGTAAATGCCGGAGATTCAAGTATTGGTGAAAAAGCAGCTGTTCTAGCAATAACGAGTGCTATGGATCTTGAAAGCAAGTTAGGTATGGGTCTGAAAAAAAAGATCCACAAGAAGAAACCAAGCACTGCCTTAAATGCAGTTATTAAAGCAGCCTTACGGGACATGAACACTGAAAGAAAAGATACACGTAAAGTTATAAGTTTAGTGTTGAAAGGCACGTGTAGTGCAGTTAAGAAAGCAGGTGGTAAGAAAAACGTGAAAATACCACGAATCGTACGTCTCTCTGCTAGAATCAGTGGTGGTGCTCTACACTTGATACCCTTATTTGCAGGCTTAAGCGTAACCGGTGCACTAGCAGATGGAGTGACATGAATATTAAAAAGTATTGATTCAACTGAGGCAGCTAAAAATAAGCTGCAAGAGAGTCAAAAGCATAATAAAAGGACGGAGGATATCGCTCTCGGAAAAGGTCTAAATCTCCGACCATATAATACAGGATTGGGAGTTTACTTGAAACCATATGCTGAAAAAGGTTTAAAAAAATGAACGATCAAGTAATTCTGCCTGGTTGAGCTCTAACAAATGTTGATTTATTAAAATACGCTAACATTCTAAAAATCCGGGCTTTTCGAGGGATATTCATGCGCAATAACTTACCTGCCGAACGTCCACGTTATCATGAAACTGCAATAGTAAATCTTGATGATGAATATGGACCTAGAACTTACTGAGTAGCGTATCGTAAGCGTGGTCATCATTTCGTCTACTTAGACAGCTTTGGGGACCCGCAGACATCTACCGACTTACTCATGTACTTTAGAGTATCCAAAGTCAAGTATAACTATCAAAGATATTAAGATTTCCATTCTTACAACTCTAACCTTTTGTGCTTGAAATTCCTATCACAAAGATTGTCAAAATGTATACAAGGTAGTCTTGTACACAAAAATTCTTATTTGCTCTTCAGAAGTCATAGAAGAAACATTGACACTAAGTCTGTCTGGTACATCTTCTATATTGGAAGCGCAATATTTTTCGCCTATCGAATAATCGTCAAAATACAACCACGTTCTTGGCTTGGTTGAACTCTTGACGTTTGATTCAATTCAAAATATTGACGAAAGCAATAATAAATCTTACGTGTGTGATCGAGTTTTAGTTTTACCAACAGGCAGCTACGAAATTCGAGATAATGATTTTTTTGTAGTTGACGTATTACAACCAGACGATATTCTCATCGATATCAATCCAGTCAGTAATATGCTTTGCACCGTTATCTCATGTAGTTAAAGCATCGATTTTCGACCAAATGATTCTATAGGACGATTGTTGGGTCTCACTGTACGAGTGCTTGAGGAAAACTTTACTCACCACTCGGACTTACCTGTAGCTATTCTCAAAGTAAACGCATTACGGGGAGAGTGTAATATCACTACTGGAGCCTATATAAACGGAGAAAAAGTTCACACGATCCACGAATTTTTTTTTCAGCAGTCTCGCCGGGAAATATAATTATTGAGTTTCGTTTACTAATTATTTATTCACCGATTGTTGGACGTATTATTGATTATATTAAACCACGCATCGTCGATCAGGACGATGACCTATTTAATTTCTGCGGTGAGGTTATAACTGTGAGGTTGCACATAAATTCATCATCGTAATGAAAATCGTATACAATTATAGAAGCTATATAGGCAGTTCATCATGCACATTAGTGATCAGTCAACAAAACAGTCAAACTGGCAACACGTCAGCAGAGAAAACAGCTAACATGACAAAATTTTTCTAAGAAGTCTAGGATAAAAAATAAAAGGCCGTAATGGGAAGTGACTTGCATTTTCTTATTCTGTGGCGTTAAGCATGGAAAAGATTCTAAGCATTCAGTCTCCTGTCACCTTTGACGAATCCATCGCGTACTATGACATTCATGCTTATCAACCATACACATCTGCAACTAATGGTAATAGTGATGAGATCCGTATTTCAATTCAGCATCAAGATATGTCTGCTACCATCTCGCAGCTCTTTACAGATTCATGGGAATTCAGTCAAAGCAGATAGTAATACATCAACGACGAATACTTTCTTCGTGAACAATGCCCTCAGTCACCTGTTCGAGGAAATAAGATATGAAATAGACGCTATTGAGATAGATAAATGTAAAAAAATCGGTCAAATAACCCTCATAAAAAATTACTTATCAAAGCGCGAATCAAAGCGCAATCAGTAAGAATGCAGGTTGGATTGGTATTACAAGTGCACTTAGTATAACTGATCAGGGTTATTTGATGTATTAATTTCTTTGAGTATGATTTTAGGTTTTGCCGAAGACTATTGCAAGATTGTTGTTGATGTGAAACATAAAGTCATAATTACAAGATCGAGAACTGATCTAAATGCAGTCACAAAAACAGTAATAGTGACTGGAGAGGGCACTGATGTGAGACAAAGCTGGGAAGACTTTACAATAAAAATATCTAAACTTAAATGGCTTATGCCTTATGTGGTAATGTTGGATTCTCATAAAATTTGTCTGCTCAATGACTTACAAAAAGATAAGTTTATAGACATTAGTTTCCAAACTAGGGAACTCTATGAATATCTACTTCTACCCACAACATCGAGACACATCTGGACGGTAAAAACATCCAATTAGCTTGAAAACCCACGCTATGTTATATTAGCTTTCCAGACACATCGCAAAAATCAGAAAAATGTTAATGCTAGCAGGTTTAATCATTGTAATATAAGAAACGCTAAACTTTATTGGAATTCACAATATTATAGTTACGGTAATCTCAACCTTGATATAACAAAATGTCAGTCTGCATTGCTATATGATATGTATGCCAAATTTCAGAAATCTTATTGTGGTAAAAATCGAGTACCTTTGTTAAATGCATATAATTTTATAGCTCAGATACCTTCAGTCGTCATCGACTGCTCCAAGCAAAATGAGTCATTGAAAACTTCTCCAGTGGATGTGCGCTTAGAATTTAAATCTTATGACAATTTTCCCTCCAACACATCAGCCTATTGCTTGATTGTACATGATCGCATTGTTCAGTATAGCCCTATGAGTGGCGACGTCAAGAAATTGGTGTGAGGCGATGCATGGCGCTGCCAACATCCTTCATCTTTTAGCCGTCATGGAGAAAGGTCAGAGCAGTTGGAGCAAAGAGGAGAAGATAAAAGGACTTAAACAAAAGTGGCTTAAAATATTTGGATTTACAGTCACTGATATGATAGACTATCCACCATTCAAGCTCCCAAGACAGGTCACCACTTGTTCCGATCACAATGGGGCCTACAAGTCCATGTGTGCTCTACATAATGTTAAGCGCATGAAAAAGTTTTACTTCTGCATGGAATAGGAAGATGTCAGTGATGATGATAATGATGAAGAGTTGTAGGTGTAAGGAAAAGCCTATGTAATGAAGGGGTTAATGTTACTGGTTGTACCTGACAGGTAATGGCGTATGGTTGGGGCCCTTATCAATAGTCTCCACGTTTACGAAAATTTGACGAAAATTTTCATCCGAGTTTTTTCTGACTACAGATCCTGCAATAACACAAGTGACGTAAATCTGTCATGTAATAGCACGAGGTGGGCCAAAAACCCTATAAGGCTCGTGCAATAGCACGAGGTGAGACAGAAATCCACCCTACAATAGCACGAGGTCAGCCAGAACCCTCATAGCTTATCCACTCACTATCATAAGAAACAGTTTAAAATCTATTGATTTCAATTTTTCGTTATTTTTTTAACTTTTTCCTAGCCCGTACGAACGAGTTGAAAACAGCGTGCGAAGGTAGAAAATGCGCCGCGCGCACGGGATGGCCCACTCTCACTGGACGCGTCTAACTAGTTACATTTACTACTGTTTTTTTCTGACCAAGACCCATATTTACTATTCCTTTAGTTTTGTACGTTTTAAATTTATAAATATATTATAATAAAGTGCACAATAAGCCAAATATTACGATTTCAAAGTAGGGTGGAGTATAATTTGACAAAAGTATTCTTTCAAAGTGGTAATTTCAGCAAATAACCGATAACAGAATAAAAGTTGTACAGACAATGATTCAGCCGATCATGACAATCAAAATGTATGAAAGTATTGAATGATAATCATAATAATATTATTTTTATAAAAAAGTTATGAATTAATAGCAGATCGATTTCTAAGCATGCTAGAAAACATAAATGAATTCCTGAAAAAATACGCTATGTACGTTTATTATAGTAATAATATCCCGAAACAATTTTCTTCTATTGACATGAATTGTAAGCTCATAAAACAATTAAAGTTAATAAATTTTTAGTAATAATGAGTTATGAAAATCAAGATTCAGAATTTTTACGAAACAATATATCAGCACTACCATTCAAGGTTAAACAGTATATCATCCGGAGTTTCTACCTGACCGACTACATAACTATGAATAATTTACATTATTCATTAATTTTATGTCCACTTTAACTAAAAACAATGAGAAGACGCACAAAGCTAATGCTTTGAGGAATCAGTTAATCCCAAATTTATTACGTTCAGTAGTAAATTGATCGAGAAATGTTACATCTCGTGAGTATTAAACTGAATTCTAGTGTTAATATAGTCAGTTAAAAAATTTTATCGCACCATAGGAAGTTTATGCCTTATTGACTACGCCATTTCAATAAAAACTTTCTGTATTTATTGGTTTTACAGCTATGTTTACGTCTAATAATGAGTTGACGCACAAAGCTGGTACTTTAACAAATTTATAAAGCCCAAATTCATTGTAAATAGATGCGGATGGAGATAGAAAGGTTGCATCTTATGATTGTGAATGTAAGTACATGATTATAATAATCACGAGATGCAACTTTTCTCGATCAAATGGCTAGCGATCGTAATAAATTTGGGCTTGACTTATTCCTCAAAGCATTAGCTTTGTGAGTCTTCTCATTTTTTTTCATTAAAGTAAGAATAAAATTAATGATTTATGTAAATAACTTAAAGTTAAGTAGTTGGTAAGGTAGAAACTCCAGATGATATACTAAATGCCCTTAATGTCATCCTAACCATTCTCCTGTTTTACTAAGAGAATTGAAATTTTCATCCTTTGGTTGTTAGAAGCTTAGAAACAACATACTATATTTATAAACACATGTTTATCATTTTGATTTGATCAGCGTTCATTTAAGGAGGTTTTTTCATGAAATGATTCTGACCAGAATTAAATAAAACTGTAAAAGGTTGTTTATGGTTAGTTACACGGTAACACTTACTCTCTTCAAAAATTTAGGACGAGGTTAAGGAATGAAAACGCGAAAAAATGCTTAGTGAAAGTTGCGATATTCATCTGAGCTCTTAAAGAAAGCAGAATATTTTTGACGATCTTTACAAATTCTGATCCACTTTTACTGAGCAAAACGAAATAAAAAACTAACGCAGGAAATCTGAACTTACAAACATCTTAAAATATGTCGGTACACGGACTTAATCTAAATATATTGATGGAAACGCAGCACACAGTGTCATTGCCTATATTAAAAGTATCGACTGCAAATATTTTGAGGTTGAAGGCAATTTTACAAAACCATTTCTACAAACCTTTATTAAATATTATAATCTTGAATTTTGTGTGTGTGCTTTGATTAACCTAATGAACACTATTAACTAATAATTGTTTGAATTTAAGCTATTTGTTTGCTATTGTTTTAAATTGCGAAGCAATAGTGTGTGCTCAATTTTTTTATCTCTATGTGTGGAATTTACCTGCTTGAGTTTGAGTGAGCCATTGTACAACTTGTCAGACTTCATAAAACATATTCATGGTTATGTGAAAGTTAATTTGGAGGATTATCTGAAAAAAGCTTGCATTTGCGATATATTGCATATTGTGATGAAACCCTTTAGGTATTGGTCATGGGGTCGTTTCGTAAGCCTTACCAGTTAGGTCACTACATCATTTTAGATAAGAGCAAGGGGGACAGAATAATATTTCTCTCTCTCCAAATCGTTGTAAATATTACGTGGACTAACTGGAAAAGTTTACGGAACACACCACATATCATTATTGATCCATCGAATAATATTAAATATCCTGGCAGTCAATTTTAAACTTTTTTTTCTTAATTTTCCTCTAAAAATTCTCAGCGGCTATAACAATGCCATAGATTGCATACAATCATTGTTTTGTCAATATTTGGCATTAACAATCTCTCGTTGCGGGGTCCTGGGCACACGGTGGTTTTTGAATAAGTCTTAAATACACCGTATACGTATGCTTATAGTATTTGCACAATTATTTAAAAAAATTTCTAATTAAAAGTCGGCGTCGACATTTCAGTACTCCAAAATCTCAAAAAGAAGGGTACTTGTATTATAATAAGTATAATCTCGTTAATAATTATTATTAGAAGTATACTATTCGAGACATGCTTTAATGATCTGTGCAACGAGGCGCATAATAATTTCCTCAATACATGATTTCTCCACACTTTGTAAAAGCATTAATACATACACTGAGAGAAGATTGGAGCAACTACAGAACAGCAAGTACAGACGCTATACCAAATTGGCTACTCACACTTGGTTTAGTCGTTGGTACAACTGACGCATCACTGAGAACGCTTGACAGGCCAGTGTGGCGTGGCAGCAGCACGAATCTCAGGCTCGGGCGTGCGAGCCTGAGGAGTGGTGCAGCTGGCGTGCCACTCTGGTACGCCTTGCGCTTACAGTACGTCGCCCGCTAATCTACGTGCATGGGAGCTTAGCTGCGCTACCTGAGGGACAGAGCACACACCAATTTTCTCTCAGTGTAGATGTTAAGTTTAACAGACTGTAGTCATTCTGCATATGAAACGATATCATAAAGTGTTGTGGAATAAAACTACTTTCAGAAGCGATTTTGGATACTAATTGAGCGGCTAGTATGTACGTAACTCGGTACAATTCGTAAAAAAGCAGCTAAAACCAATAAATTAAGTGTTACTAACAAATTTAATACAGAAAATCAGAGTGAAAAGGAGGGAAAATGAATACAATGACATGTTATAGAGATTAGTTTATAAACGAACGATGTTTTACAGTTATTATTTAAATAAGTTTTGTACAAGTTATGTTATTTTAAGTAACTTATGTTTAAACATCATCCGCTACACCGGACAAACTCCTAAATACTTCAACTATTATTTAATTATTATCCTGTAACAAAAATTGTGCACGATACCCTGCAAGATATCCTGCAGGATATCCCGCATCATTTTCTGCACATGAAAATTTTCACTTGAATGCAACACAAGTGCAGTTTTATTGATGTAAAAACTCTTGTGTACTCTTGTATACTGTTTTAAGAGTTGTTTAACTTATTAAGATCGTCAAATCGTATGTTGCATTGGTATTCTACCTTTGAAGTCTTCTTAATTTTTATAAACGTATTAGCTTTTTACTCGTCTACGATAAAATTAATTTGCACTTGCTCGTCCGATCTTAGAATGTGGTTTGAGAAATATATTTTTTTTTAATTCATTTTTTTCCTTAGACGCAGAAAGGCGTGGTGTTCCGACTAGTTTCTTTTTATTAATCACACCCTAGTATTTAATACCGCTATGGGTGGGGGGAGGGAGTGGTATAAAGAAGGGGATTATCTGACATTTGGAATTTGAAATCAAGTATAAAATTTGGCTGTTTTCTGCTTAATATACTCGTTTAAAAAATACCTATGTTAATAGGGATTTTTTCGCTATTCCGTTACGTCCGCTAATTGAAATTTTAAATAACGTTATGTCTTATTTTTTTGTACTGATCATAACTTCCAATGTGATATCCATGTCGAGGGGATTCTTAAGAAACACCTTATTCACCACTTTGTGGTGGGAATCATATTGGCTTAACTGTAATATTCAATACAGTATACCGTGTTAATATCAGAACTGAGGATATATTAAAAATTCATGTGTGATTGAATAACAGCAAGCATTTAAAGCAATTTCTTACAATATTTTACCAGGAACAACACACGTTCTAAGAAGAAAGTAAGCGAAAAAATATAAATATAAAATAACGTGAAAAAATAATATTATAGTTACAATTTTTTTCTGCTATGGATGCATTCTTTACGGTTTGGATTCCAAACATTTATTTTAAATTCAAAAACAGTGCAACACCTCTCTTAACCAGAACCCAGAATCTTTTAGCTAAAATTTTTATCCTCTTTAGGTATATTGTCAGAGATCATCGAATAAATAAAGCCCTACTTGTTGTAACAAAATATAATTATTTAGAACTAATTTTTGATTTTACACTCTTCCACACATTAACTCATTCCTTTGTCTTCCTGCTTTGATTCCGAAGCATAGTTTCACCTTTATGCAATAAAACAACAGTACACCAATCATTTATTAGACAAATATACAGACATAGCAGCACACAAACTATAGTTTGATCTAGTTTTAAAATCTCTCAATGTGACTTTTATTCAACACGATGACAAAATGGATTTAAAATTTAAATTCTTAACTGGAAGCTTATACCTGTACTTTTTTATGATTCATTCAATCATGGATGTAAAATAAGAGTAACGTGACAATATATGCATTATATAACTTCATTATTCCTCACTCCAATAAGTTTGTACTTGATATGCTAACAAAAACTTGAAGAATTCATAGTCAGAATCATTTTTTAAAACAAGTGTATGAGGTCTTGGGGTCTGCTGATTTTGCATCCTCTTTTGAATATGCAAATAAATTTACTTTGCCATTTTTTTACAATGCATACGTAATCTAGTAAAATCATAGCAACTTTCACATAAATACTCCAGGATATGATTGTTATATAGTGTTTAAACTTTACATGCCGTAACAGGTGTAGTCACTTGAATAAAGATACTTGTATTCTTTTTGAGTCATTAAGGTGGATCCCTGATTCTGACTTGATATAGAAACTACTGCTATTGCATATTAAGTATCCTAAATTAATTAGCAAAAACCAAAGAAACATGGCTGACGACCTTATTTTTATGAAAATCACTTTTGAAAAAGGTATACTTTCTCACGCGGTCAAATTGAGCTTCATATTCAAATTCATACTACACAAAAAATAGCCGCTAAATCATTGCAAATCAAAGACAGACTTGTAGTTTTTTTCTACTGACTCTATCAGAATTTTTAAAATAATATAGTGACGACTTTGATCGTGAGAAAATTTAGAGGAAATAGATTTATTGTCTTCTGTACGTTCACAGAGGATAATGGGGAGTTCTTATCTGTCTTTTTATGGATATTTCATAGTTTTTAAGGCCAACTATACTAAAATAATCCAGAATATATTTTAGAAGTGTAATTATTATGATAATTCACAAAAAAATATTTTTCACAATACGTAAAATTTTCTAGCCTGCCTAGCTTGGTACGACAACAAACGATATGTCCTACTCAAACAGTTTTTACGGTGTGAGTTACCATCTACTCTAAGATAATGCAATTGGTTCTACTTTACATATGAGTTTACACAAGTCATTAATACCACTAAAAATTTATGTAGTTTTATATCATCTCTTAAATACTGTATACTCTCAAACTAAATGATGACTGGAATGATCAATCTGGTATAAAAAAAAGCATTTACGAAATATGATAATCTGACTAGGGTTTTCCCAACAGTACCGTGGACCGCCCTGGGGAAATAAGTATATGTGACTAAAACTACAATATTTTCAGCCACTGTCGCCTCCCCTCCTTTACCTATCTTAACCATTTCCGACAATCACAATCATTGATATTGTGTAAAATTTAAATACTATTTTTCGTATGTAAGTTTATAACCACCTGTTACAGCATTAAAAACTTATAAAAGGTGAATCATTCACATACGTACATTGCTTTTTTTTGCAGCGGACATAGTCTCTACAGATTAAATTATTTCTTTTTCCATGATAAAATGATATTTGTTTTCTTAGTCTCCTCCCTTTCATCATTACTTTCATCAGAAATACTTTTTTTCATATCTCCGAAATTAACCAATTTTTTTCAACGATCTTATGTCGGTCCAATCTCGAAGTAAAAATATTACAAACCATCTATAGTGTCTTTTTTCATAGCAAAGAAATAAAGGAGTACTTGGGTTTAATAGGTTTTATACTTCGGTAGTAAAACTCTTTACCAGTACGATTACAGTAGCCATTCCTGCACTAAGCTTAAATTTGACTTAGCCTTTCTTGATAACAAAATCAAATTTTATTTTAAATTAAGGGTTAAAACTTATTCTATTGTGACGTAAATGTATGTGTCTTTTCTCTACTTAGTATATATTGGTGGTAATTGAAGATAAAAGAAGATTGAGAGGCAAAGCCCTATGTATCCAGGTACATGCATTTCAAACAGTAGTAGATCAATTATAGCGTCGAGAGCACTATTCTTCTCTCCTCTACCAGCTTTACTTCTTTTTCTTTCCTGTCCGTTTTCTGCTGAACCGATGCCATGGTTTAACTTGTCGAGTCCGAAGTGCAACTCTCTTTCTATTTTGGTTTATCAATAGCGTTTCTCGTCCAGTTTCCGAAAAAACATTCTCACTGCTCAAACGAGATCTTAAACTTTTACTTAGCATTCTTTTCACTGTTGAATCACTACCTCTGCTGTCGTTGACGATCAGCAATGTTATTACTTACTCGATTCCGACATAGTCTTTTGGGATGCCTGCGATTCAAAGCCCCGTGACAAACTGATTATGCCCCTCTGGTGCGCGTTTTTCCTGTCCCTAAAGAGATTATTAACAAGATCGACAATGTTTACTTTGCTATAAGAATGCCACCTATAATCACTGTATTGTTATCCGTCCACTCGACATTACCCATAACACAAGCTACGCAGTATCACTACAATCTGTTTGCGAAGCATTTTGGGTACAATTTCGATAACCTCGGCATCCTGACGCTCCTGCTCCTTACGCTTCCTTTTATCATCGTCGTCGGACACTTTGCTATGTTGTGAAGTGCTTACGTCGACATTTTCTAGATTTGAATCGATGTATCTCTTTCTGTCGTTCTCTACTCCGTTAAAGTGTAAATATCGCTGCAAAACTTGCTGGTATTTCGTCCACTTTTCTTGCTCGTCGCCGTACGATGAATTTAAAATGTCGCTAATTTCTCCGTCAAGCTGACTTATCGTGGTAACTAGTGTTTGCACAGATTTTACATCACCGCTAAGAAATGCGTTTAGTAAACGTTCTACGTTTTCTTAGGGAAGGAGAATCACTTTTTCCATGTACTCAATTTTTTTTCACACTAGCGACAGCACCGTTCCAAGGAGAGGACACAATAAAGTAGGTAAAAAAACTTACTCCTTGTAGCACGAAGATTTGTTTCTTTGATGCCGGATGCATTTTTTTGTTCGCAGGTTTTCTGAGAACGTTGCCGTGTTGACGAAAACGTATTTTGTTCTGTGCATTAACCACTACGTTTCCTTTAAGAATATTCAAAGCGCAATCACAAATGTATCTGATCAGTTTGAAATCGGCTTTACACCACAGCACTCTTTGTTCTCCTTGTCGATATGATACAGAGCTCTTAAAATGACGGTGTGCCTCCGGCCAAGCGGGGATCGTGACTTTAGTGCTATCACAACGTTACGACGGATACTTAATTGACCATATCGCTTTCTTTTAGCAGCATTTTCGCCTTGTATACATACTGATACTTTTCGTCTGAAAGAATAAAAGTAAAAATCGAAAGTTATCCGGTGTATTTTGTTTTAGATCATACAAGAGGTAGCCAAACAGTCGCGAAGTAGATTCCCAATAAGGTTCTGGCAAAAATCAAGGATTTTCTGGACACAATTGTCTCAAAACATGTTGTATTTGTGCTCGATCGTGTAGTTTCAGTCTTGAGTCACTCACTCTATGACTGCTTTGCGGTAATCCTTCGTAAATTTCTATATTCTTTCCAAAATCTCGGTAACTGGACTGCCTCTCACTGTAACAGAGAATGATGCGTTCAAAGCGATTATCACTCATAAGTTCAATGTGTCGCAAAAATCGTTTAACAAACACGGTTTTGTCACATCTAGTCGAACCGCTCAGTGTGCACGTCCATGGATGTTTCCATCGCACATCCATGATACCTACTGCCCTCTGCCAAAAAGCTGAGAGACCGCAGGGGGCCCTCCACACGCGTCGCTCGCGAGTATGCAAGCGTTTCGAAAAAGTTTGCTAGCTCAAGAGTGGATCGTGCGACCAATCAGCTCGCGTCGTCGACTTGAGAGCTAATCGAGGTCTTGCATCCGCCACCACTGCCACAACAGCTTGGTATAGCGTAAAGGCAACTCTAACGAGCAATTAGCTCGTTTCTTTGGATTAATCGCTAATCGAACTGATCATAATCGTGTGATTATTCTCCTATAACGACATTTTGTTGAAAAAAAAATCGCTCTTTAGATACCTATCATCTCAGTCGTACAAAGAAACTAGAAATGGTGCAATTTTTTTTTTATTAAAGATCACGGAATATTATTTTGAGAGGAAAAATGTGCTGACAATGTATTTTTTGGAAAGGATCAGTTCTGTCAAACATAGTATAAACATCCGTCGATACAAGAATGTGCTGACTAGAAATTAAAAACGTTTGACGCCTCAGTTCTACGAATTTACTGACGTAAACCGTAATTTAATATTTTATTCAAAGTTACACACATACATACACATACACACAGAGATATACTCAGATGTTTTGACAGCTTACTACACTCTGCCCGTCGCTAGAAGAATGTGCTGACATGAACTTAAAAATCTTCGTCGCCTCGGTTCTACGAATTTACTGACATAAACGGTAATTTGATATCATATTTAAGGGTTATTAGAGATACATGATGAAAACAGCTGCAGACAGATAACTAGTCAGTGTTTCTTTCATAGAAGTCGTTTGCACGATAAATGACATACCCCGCTGCAAACCCGTGATTTTCGCAAGTTTTGCACTATATTAAAAAACTGTACGATTAACAAGGGTAAATGATGAGTGATTCGGCATTAGCGCTTTTAAAAAAAGAGATTTATTAATATCAGTTTATTGATGCCATGGTCTGACATACCGTATGGCAATTTTATGTACAGTTACTAATAAGTATTACAATAGGCGGAATAATTCAACGTAATCATATATAATGATATCAAATAGTATAAAATAATACTAGATCGTATTAAATATTAATCAGCAGTAGCAATAATACAACTTCTAGCATCAACGATGTTATCAGATGTATAAATTTATTGGCATTATTATGATCATTTCAAGAGTCTAGATTAATCCAGTTTGCACAGACATGTACATGGAAGATACTTTCTATTTCTTATTTGTCGCTTTTTAGTTATATTTGAATTTTTTTATTATTTTAGTTTGATTATGGTTTCGATTCACTTTGAGCGGGGTACTCGTTATTATTTTTATCTATTCTTATGTTTTTCTGAATGTTGAGTAGCGACAGTTTTGTAGAGCTCAAAGTTATCCTTTGCAAATACGAACTTAATAATGTAATCTTAAGTAAGTATAAAGTTTCACACCAACGTATATCTGCTTGAAGTTTATCTCAAAAGCAAACGGCATTCAGCAAAAATGATTGATGATAAGCACTTTTCTGGGCAAATGGTTGGAGCAGCCCAGAAACGGCTGTTATAGCTGAGCAGCGTGGTCCTTCGGTAGTCAAGAAGAGATCTTGCAAATACCGAGGTTTGCCGGTCGCTAGTAAACGGTATACTGTGCATCTAAGAACGTAGTTTCTACTGGAACCTGGCGTTAACTAACTGAGTTTTTTATATAGCAGCTTTAGAGCTGTGTCGCGCCCAACTCCAAAAATTAATCTTACCACGAAATCGCTCAGTCTGTACAGTTTGGCATCTCAATATTGTGAGACGTCTTAGTATACTAGTAACGCGTAATCAAAGTGAGGTACAATCAGCGCGCAGGCAAGCATTTTATTTAACGGCCAAGACAAGGACCCCGCTCGATATTGCAGTCTGTGCAACACACCGTGCTCAACCTAGCACACGCGTGATACATGCGCATTCCAGGCAAGGTCATCGCTGAAAATGACCCCCAGGCTTTTCACATTTGTGGTTCATGGCACGGCAGTATTGCTAACGGTCACGCGTGGAAAAGTTGTTTTATCTGTGAACATAAGTTGCTGTACAGTGCCAAACAGTAAAGCCTTAATCTTATTATTATTGAACGCGAGCCAATGGCTATTCGCCAAATTCGTGACGACCGTAAAATCCTCGTTGAATCTTGCTATGGTGTCATTAAGGGCTGTAGCGTTGCACTGGATATAAATTTTCAAATCATCCGCGGAAAGCATTGACTTTTAGTTACTTAGGCAGGAAGTGATTGCAACAATGAAAATTATAAACAGCACGAGACCTTGTGAAGAGCCTTGGGGAACACCCGAAATAACGAGACGTGGCGCAGTTTCCCGGCCATCCATGCATCGTACCACCTGAGTTCGCCCAGTTATGTATGAATGCAAACATTGTAGAGATTCATCAGAGAAATAAATACTCTTTAGGGCACGTAATAGAGTGCAATGATCAATGAAGCCTTTTCAAAATCAAAACAGACTGACAGCATTACCATACCTTTCTCCATTCCCTTAACGAATATCGTCCACCACCAAAAGAAGAGCGGGCTACGTGCTAAAGCCACAGTGGAAACCCGAATGAAAGTGCGAAGAAAATGCATTTTCTTCTATGTCGGTGTATATTTGCGGGGTAATATAATGATCAGACACTTTAAAAAAGCGTGGAAATTGGCTATAGGGCGAGTCTGTGATGGGTAGCATGAACTGCGAACTTTTGCCAGTGGCAAAATGGAGATTTTTTTTCACGTAGTGAGATACGTACACGAGCCAAGAGATGCATTAAGCAATCACGTTAGGAAGGGCACAACAGATGGATCGCTGTCCTTGAAGTATCACAACGACAAACCATTGTTACTTCTGCTACGTGATTTATCCATGCAGTGCAAGAAAGCCTTACGAGCCTCTATGTTTGTGAGTTGGTAAAACGTGAAATCCCCGGCAGGAGAGCTCTAAAGGATATTATTGAGCTTGGCAGATAAACTGACTAGATGCACTGTAGTAACTTCAGTATGAAACTCCGCTAATAATTTCGCTGGCAAGTCGAGCACTGGCGAGCGCAATCTATCAGTAATCAGGCCGAAGCGTCGCAGGAATTACCACTAGCTCGACTGATCAGGCGAGTCAGAAAGCGACTTTTGCTAGAATCCATCAGTAACACTTTTTATAATATTTTTTAGTGCCTTGCGAACTACCCTGCACTGAACCATGAGAGTTGCACCTTTCGTGCGATTTGCTTGCTTATAAAGTTGGTCGCGCTGCCTACACTATTTTTTTAAGTCACTCGTGAACCAGTGAGCAGCAACTTTACGAAAGCAACGCTTAGTATATGGGGCATGAATGTCTAGCAGAAGAATTGCTATATCTCTGAACTCTGTAAGAGGTGTATCAACATTATCGCTATTCAGTTATCGGTATCCAGAGAGAGAGAGAGAGAGAGAGTGTTCGACAGCTGGACTGTATAAAAATAAATGGGTCGGCCAGACAGGTAATTAAGAGAAAAGGAGCTGAAGGAGTTCTCAATGAACGAGAGGCACAGAAACGATGAG
>JAPYYV010003955.1:0-24925 GCA_030522625.1 Copidosoma aretas
TTTTTTTAACCGGTGAAACCGAACAAACCGTAAAATATTCAGAAGCTCTGACGTCATATCACGTGACATCGGTTTGAATATGACTTAAAATTTTAATAAGCTATTATGAATTTATTACAACGTTAAAAAAAAACTGTCTTACACGAATATTCAGTGCATCATGGACCATCGAAAAAAACAAAATTTAGAAATCATGCAAGTTCTCTATTGTAAGCATTTTTTTTTGTCGTTTACTACGTTAACGAACGTGCTAAAAATGTATATTTTCACCCCTACAAAATAGGAAATGCGAAATGTTTGGTCCAAGTCACTATATATTACTTTTTATTTTCATTTTGATGATATTCCATTTTTTTATTGAAAAATCTTGAACAGAAGACGAGATATTCACGAAAATGCAATTTTGAGGGTTCACTTTAGGGGTTGTTTTCCGCCGTCAAACTGCACATGGGCCGCTAAAATAAAACCACGTGCCTAACATTATTTGGTTCTTTATAGAATCACAAAGTTTTATGAAAATTGGCGTGTGACACATCGCGAGTAAAATGATATGGGGTAAGAAAATAAGACGTGCAACGAAACCCGCGCTTCTATACGACCGCGACGTGCCCCGCTAGATAAATTTATTTGTTCCGAACGGTATAATCTTTTCATTACTTAAAAAAGATTTTTTAAAAGAAATATGGACGTTGAATAGAATAGAAGCATTCAAAAAACAATAAGGCTTAAAGGCCAATGTTAAGAGATAATTAAAAAATTTAATTTATTCATAACATTAATCATTTGCGTATAAATGTTATTAACAATTTTTTTTTATTTTAGTCCTTTAGCTTCGAAATAATAAAAAAATTAAGTTTTTAGCTGTAATAGAATGGGAGTTATGAATTTTTTATTTTCAAGCCCAAGTGTGTGTGCCTCATTTAATCCCTAACACGAAATTAGAGATATATGTGATAGTGTTACACTGAAACTTGGATTAAATAGTAGCACCCAAAAAAAATATTTACACCACTACGGTTAACATTAACTATATTTTAAGTATCATTGTATTAATCATTAAAATCATCTATTTCTTTAATTATTATCTTAGCTACTTGTACAAGTAAGCTTTCGACAAAGTATTTAAATATTGTGTTTAAGTATAAGCATTTATAAATCTATATTTGTAATTGCTCTGTTTTAAAAATTCGCTTTTTAAATACTGTGTTCAAGTATAGCCTTTAAATCCCCGTACTTATAAATACAGTTATCAAATACAGTGTTTGTGAATAAACTATTTAAATCCGCATTCAATGGAATTGTTATTACTAATATTTTGAACATAAGCATGAAATATAAACTCCTAATAGGGTTTTCCTGCAATATAGCCCTCGCCCAGCCTATTGTAATGAATAAGAAAAAATCTTACGTAATACAAAACTTGATTCGCAGTTTGACAAGTACGATTCACAGTAGATAGGTCGTATACTACATGAAAAGCCTCCAAGGAAAACCAAGGAAAAGTTATGATGCTTGCATCAAAAACTTTTTCAACAAGATGTGTATTTGATGCGTGTTTAAGTACTGTATTTATGAATATAATATCCATAGAGTTGTACTTGAAAATGTGCATTTATAAGTACTGTATTTAACCGTGCATTTATAAGTACATATATTTAAATACTGTATTTACATACAGTATTTAGAAATTTGCATTTATAAAATACTGTACTTAAAAATGCTGTATGTTTAAAAGCACTATCTTTAAATAATATATTTGATTGTATATTCGAGTATTTAAATACGAATCTTACCCATCCCTGATGTAACCTATGTTTAGGCATAAAAAGCTTGGAACTTTTTTATTATTTTATAGTCGAAACAGATGAAACAACGTCCTTGTGTTTTAGCAGAGGAATCCCATACCTATGTGATGCATGATTTTATTGATCACACAGTCTGAACATCAAATTGTTATAGTTCGATGAATTGTTATGATGTATTGCGTGCAATAGATATAATTTATAAGAATAACAAATACTAATTTTTGAAAATATTACGCCTAACAGTGTATCTTTTTTAATACTTCTGAAGTCTGACAGAACAATACATTTAGCTGAAAGGTAGAAAAACTTTAATAATTCATCTAACGCAACGGTTGTGCCATATAAGTGATATTACTAAAAGTATTAGTATAGTGCAAACATTTCTGTAGAACATATGTGCATAAGAAATAGGAACGTCGATCCGGTATCTAGTAGAATAAAAAGAAAACAATAAATGTTAGAGCTGTTGAAAAAACTATATTTAATTATTTCGTAAAGTCTGAGTTTTTTTCAAAATTGTAAGCCAGATTCAGCGACCCCAAAAACATGAAATTGACGTGCAACTCTAATGTCAATTATTTTTTTTCATTTTTGCAGATGAAGGCAGCTTATAAAGGTGGAAGGGAGTGGTTTTAAAAAATCTGTTGCTGGATTTGTAATAAGCGACTCTGAGAACCATGAAATTGATACTCACCTGTTATTTCCCATTTTTGCACATGAGGGGTGGTCGTAGGGTTTAAAAGGGGTTGTGTTTGGAGAATCTGATGTCAAGTTTGTAATCAGCAACCCCGAAAACCATGAAGTTATCACTTATAGTGACATATTTTAGTTAAAGTTTTGTAATGAATGAATAGATTGATTTCTAATTAATTAAGGAATATTTAAAGCACTTAAACGTCAAACTGGTGAAAATGCAGCTAAAGCAAGATTTTTGAAATGTTGAAGATACTTTTTGCCCGCTGTGCGGTAGCCAGTGGTGGGGGCTGCGACGCACAGTGGGGGAAAAAGCACTTTTTTGGATTCTTGACCGATTTAAATGATTTTTGTTTTATTTCAAAGATAATCAAATTTTAAAGGCATCTGCAAGAGTTTGTTTTTGAATTTGTTTTTATTACCTAGCATACATAACCTTAAATATCAAAAATTTAGTATAGGAGCTAAATACACCGATTATATATAAGTACTCTAAGGTTTTTACTAATTAAAAGTGCATCAAACGGAATGTATGGAGACACAAGAGGCTATGCGTCTCTAGTACATTCATAGTTTCTCAAAATTAAGGATGTCAGATCCAATAAGTTGGACCAAAAATGTATAAGCTCATAAAAGTTTGTAAAAAAAAGTAAATAGGGGGTTTTGACGCCGCTTAAACAAATATACTGTCAGAGTAATCAATTCAAAAATGGCGAATGTACTAAGACTAAACTTTTAAAACACCACTCATCTTTGTAACAAAAGTACCTGGAGGTTTTCGCGGTAGCGAATTAAGTATCTGTTGAGAGAACTTTAGTTTTGAAAATTTCTGATTCGATATGGCGGATGGTAATATCAAGAGTTAACAGATCTCTGTAAAATGATAGTGTCCAAGATGTTTTGAAATCACTGATTAAAATTACCTTAAACATTTTCAATTTAAAATGACGCATAAAATTTTGCGGATAAAATATAACTGTATGTACTTATAGTTATAAAAATCGTAACTACGGCTTTTCAGGATCCGTCATCTAAATTATGGCTTCCAAGCAATGAAATCAGTACTTTCTTTTAGAAATGTAATTCTTTAGGGTCTTTAGAAATTTATATTACATGTAATATACGGAAATGTTCTAAGAATTTGTAACCACATATAGGCCTACTTCATGCATTCTGAATCAAACATGTTCAAGCATGATGTTTATTCTTTATTTCAGTTTTCCAGTATCTTTTTTCGTTGGTTTTGGTATTGCTTAAAGAGAGAGAAAAATTGGATATAACATATCCTTATATATTTTATAATTATGGAAAAATTTTATAAAGACACTTTTCACTAAATAATAATAAAATTATTTTTATTTATTAAAGAGAAAAGCTTTTAGATTGCTGTACAACTATTACTTCATTATGAGATCTCTTACCTGTAGATAATATTTAAAAACTAACTTTTTTATTTATTTACTTAAAAGTAACAACAAATAAATAGGGTAATAACAATTTATAATAATCCAAGATGAATTTTTTTCATACATCAACTTAAAAAAATTAGCTTCATAATCATGTTATCTTTGATCAACAATTTTTCTTTTTTGTTTATATACACGCATGAAAAACTATATTCATTTAAAATACTTTGTTTTTTTACATCAAAACATTGCAAGCCCCGCAAAACCAGTTGCTTGATAAACAGTCAATTATTCATAAAAATCATTAACTTAATGTAAAGAAGAAAATGCACTTGTTACGTAAGAACATCCTACTCTGATTTTTTACTTCATATTTAATTAATTTAATAGCAAGTAAAGAGGTGCCATTCCATATAAAATGATAAATTGTATCTGTAAAAAATATAAGAAAAACAACTTTTGGATTTATAGAAAACGTGTTATCGATTAATTACTGTTTACAGGTAGTAATTTGGAATTTGATATAATTATTGTCACTAAATAAAAAGGACTTCCAGCTTCAGTCTAAAATCACTCAACAAAATTTTAGATCATTCAACATCACTAATGTAATCCTACTTTGTAAGTGTCAGTTATAAAACATGTTATAGTTACCGGACAGTTTATCTTGATATTTGATTCAATTAATTTTTATCTGATTCTTACCTGATCACCATCTGACTTCCATATAAAAATCATCGTATGTCTACTTGGAAAGAGTCAGCTGACTGTCAGGCAAAAATAAGCCGCACCATAAAGTATTTCTATTACAAATTTCCGTGTAAACATTCCGCGTAAAAATGAACGTAGACTTTACATCAAAATTTAACTTTGAAATTTAAAATATAAATCATGTATAATATGCCTTATTTTTGCCTGACAGTCAGTTGACGCTGGCAAAGTAGACATAAGGTGATTTTTATGTAGAAGTTAGAAAGTGATTAAGTAAAAATCAGATAACTATTCATTGAATATCACAATGAACTGTCCGGTTACTATTACATGTTTTGTAATCTCCATCCATCGATTATCACGTTTTCTATAGATGCAAAGTTATTTTTCCAAGATTTTTTACCGAAACGTATTATTTTTCAAAGGCAACAAACTTAAAGTACTGGAGGAAAAAGAGAACCATTAAGCCACCCAATATCTGTAGCCCCCCCCCCCCCTACACCCTCTACAAAATGAAGGAAAAAATGCTTGTTACCTCTATGATTTTAACCCATACAATTTTGGGTTGAACCCGATCACAGCCCCCACCAACTTTCAGATACCAAAAATATTTCAGAATATGTCAAGGTCACTGAACAAAATATCTTTCCAGAAAGAGAATTCCTGTATGAGTTACAAAAATCTTTTCAAGTATAAGCATGCTGAGCATATAGTAAGGGTACATATTTCTCTGTCCCCCCTTACCCCCTCCGCAATCAACAAGTTGATTCGTTCAGTTTTCACGTGTTTTGTACGATTGTCATTTGTTTTGAACCTCTCACAGCCCCCTTGTGCTCCCCCCCCCCTATTTTATTTACCCGATCTCAAGCCTTTATTTCTTAAGATTTTTAATATAGACCTGAAACTTAGTATGCCACTTAAACGACAAATACTTTAAGATTATTACCTCATAATTTAACGATGATTTTTTAACTTTTTTAATGAGCATAGATGTGAGGAAACAACCTTAATGTTGGACGCTGTCCACTCCGTGCATAAATTGTGGACAAAAGTTGCAGGTTAAACACTAAAAAAAGCATATACAAAAACCATGACAAAGACAGGATTTATAGTAAGAAAACTTACATTAAGAGTAGTAAAGGTGGCTCATCACCCCTATATAGCACATATTTTGAATATTTTATTATAAATGTTTACTAAAAGTTACTGAGTTATAAGAAATGTCACTTAACCTGACAATATTATACCTAGTGCTAAATGTCATGCAATTTCTTTCATAAAATTTTGTTGTTAAATTTTTTAGATGGTGAAGCTTGAAGAAAAATTCAATCAATTACTTTAATCTTTTTTAATTAACATTTGATTTTTAATTTTTTAGGCTCTTCCTTGAATATTTTCATTGGGAGCTATCACGTAAAAAATTGAAACCACTTGGACAGGTTTTCCAGAAAATTCGTTTGTTCACTTAATTTTCGTATTTCTATACAAACAACTTGTCCGCGCTGGCAGTACTCTTGTGTAGATGCAGTACTCCGATATTCGTAGTACCAAACGGGGATTTTCTATCAGCTAATTCTAAAGGCGAGTACTCGTTCCGGCTATTTTCTGGGAAACCCATCAAAGTTTTTCCCAGTTTTACCGTGACAGGTTCGAATGAATTTGTTCAAGGAAGAGAATGAGCCTGAAAAATTAAAAATAATACGTAAATTGAATAAGCTTACAGTAATTTATTGATTTTTTTTCAAGCTTCAGGATCTGAAAAATTTAACAATAAAATTTTATGGAAAAAATCGCATAATATTTAGCACTAGCTATATTATTGTCAGCTTCAGTGACACTTCTCGTAACTTTTAATTAACATTTATAATAGAATATTCAGAATATGTGCTAGTGTTATACAGGGGTGATGAGCCAAACTGAGAATATTAACAAAAATTGATATAAAGTTATGAATGCAAAATCATTGAAATTTCTTCTCTTATTAGGTAGACTAAGAGTCTTGGAAAAGACAAAAATTATTAGACAAACCTGGAACTCAAAACAGTGAGACGTCATCATTTGCCAAACAGTCGTTATATCAAACAAAAAAAATTAAAAATGTTGACTTATTTAAAAGAGGCTGTGAATCGCAGTCGACACTTGGACCCTGTAACGAAGCACTGTATAATCCTTTATCATAAATATTATGTAGCTACTGCAGCTTTAAAAAATATAAAAGGATGTGCTAAGGGATGTGGGAAAAATGAAGTTAAATAAATTTAAATAAGCCTGAATAAACCTTGCGTACAAAAACTATTTTGAATGAAATGCATATTTGTTTTGTATACACATAGATCCCCTCATGAATAAGCTCCAAGTTTCCGCTAACAAGATTTTCTTTTCAGGAACGTAATCCCTGTGACTCAAAGAGATTCCTGTGTATGTATAAATACTAATATTTATGGTTTAGTCGAAGGTTTAGTACGTCATATGAAAAAAAAAAATATTGAATAATTTTTGGATAACTGTCCTTTCAAAATTAAAGGCTGAAAATTAATAATGCTGGAGATACTTGCGGACTAAATGGCATAGTCATTACCGTGAAATAAAATACAAATTACAGCTGAAAAATTTGAACCGCAGTCATAGCATAAGTCCGATCAATTAAAAAAAAAAAGGAGCAGAGACTATAATTAAAAGATACAAGCACAGTTTATAATAGTAGGTTACGTACAAAATCTAGAAATAAAGTGAAAAAAAAAAAATACTGAGAGGAAAAACAAAAAAATATGTACGATACTCTGTCATATAGATATGACAAAAAAAATAGCAAACGTGAAGTATGAAGGCTAAAATTGAATTTTTTATATCAAAACCAAAAGTATTAATATTTTTAAATTATCTTTGTAATTATCGTCACTAGGAATGTTGGAGGGAACAAAATTAAAATACTGAGAAAGAAAGAGAAATACTAAGCCACCCTTCTTCTGAAGCTCCCATCTCCCTTCGAAATATCGAAAAGTGGTTTGGTTTCTCTGTAATTTTAGCCTATATAATTTTGGGCTAAGCCCGCTTACAGTCCTCCATCAACTTTAAGATACCCCTCCGTGCCCTCCCCCCGTCAAAAAATACAGTGTATTTCAAAAATTTCTTTGTTATTTTGGATAAGATAAATATTCTTCTCTCCCAGACCTTCTCCTTCCACCTACATATCCAAACCTTCCCAAGAACGGCCGAAGTCTTACGAAAGAGCTTGACCCCCAGACCTACTTTTCGCCCACATATATATCTAGGGTACTACTTTTTGACATTGAAATTAAATATTTTTTGAATATGAATCGATTATAAATAGATTATCTTATATTATAGGTAATTTTACCAGAAACATGATTGAAAAAAGATAATTTAAAAATAAAATGTGATTATTCTACAATACAAATTAATTAATTCATTGAAAAATACAATATTGAAGTGTTGTAGTTGCAGAATGCTCTACGTAATACAAGGAAACAGAAATTCCATATCGATGTTATTAAAATAAAATATTTTCTTTTTTTACTATAGTTTACGTGAAATTAATTGTACAGATTTTGAAAACAATAACAAACATATTTTTGTTATGTACAATAAAAAGTTTTATAATTTTTAGATTTTTTTTACAGCACAAGCAACATGACGATAGTTTATTATTATTTTTCTAATAGTCGTCATTAGAAGTTCTTACTGAAGTATATTTTCTGTTTTATAATCATTATTATGCATAATTTGTATAAAAACTACATCATTAAGGTCGCATGTTGATGAGGAAATGTATGGTTGGCCACGAGAAAAAAAGATTTTTATTTTCATAGAAAATGTATGTTAATACTTTGACGTTAAATTTTTTAGATGTAATCAAGAACTCTTAATGCAATGAAAATTGATTCATGCATAGAATACATAGTGTTGAAAAACTTAAGTTTTTAATTTTTTCTCAAGGTGGTCTTTCATGACTCCCGAGTCAAATGCGCGACTATCAATTGAATTTTGATTAAAACTGCTTAAAGTCCAACAATTATTATTTAATATTGTTCATTGATTAAATTACAGTAGTCACACAAAATTTAGGATCATAATGTTCAATAGAAAAGTTTATTGTGATGGTTTTGTAAAATTGCATTCAAACCCAAAATATCACCAGTCGATGCTTTTAACGTAGGCAATGACAACGTGTAATGCGTTTCTATCGATATCTTTGGATTAAGTCCGTATATCTATATATTTCGAGATGTCAGTCGGTTCAGAATTGCATAAATTGTGTTGCGTTAGTTTTTCATTTCGTTTTGTTCAGTAATAGTGAATTAATTTTTGTAAAGAATGTCAAAAATATACTGCCCTCCATCAGAGCTCATATGATAGTCGCAATTTTTACCAAGCTTTTTTTCGCGTGTTCGTTCGTGAACCTTATCTCAAGTTTTTAGGGAGAGTGAAGTGTAACTCAATAAACAATCACTCAAAGTTTCGTTTGATTCTGTTCACAATCATTTCATGAATTTCACTCTAAGGTTCTAATGATTATGAAAAATATTTTTTGCTTATTATCATGATAAATGAATATCTCAACCACATATTAAAATTTAAGAGTTTAATTAGTCGAAAAATTTGTAAAAAATCGATAAAAATAACGATAAGCACTCGTCATTGTGATCTGCGCAACTTAAGAAACAATAAATTACTTTTCTTACCTAGGGCAGAAAGTGCGGCAGAGCCTTTCTGCCCTCGGGACGTATTTTCGGCCCTCCTCATCACTTTCGGCCCACGGGCAGGAAAATATTTTCGGCCCCGGGGGCATAAATTTGCACTTTCTGCCCTCGGTACAAAAAATGTTGTCCTCACCTCGGGCATAAATATACAACAACCGCGCCGTTCGTACGCAGTAGTCGTATTTTCTGCCCTAGGTAGGAAATGTACTATTCCTTTCAATTTTCACAAAATCCACGTCGTCGACATAGAATTTTGACAATTTTAACAGATTACTTATAAAAAAAATTACGAATACAAATTTGATTTTTAAAGGTTTGTCTCTCACTTTAAAAGTTCTAGTCGTTTTAGTGATGATTCCCATAAGATTGCGTGTCAAAGTGCCGAGCTTTCAGGAACAATTTTCCTGAAAATAAAGTGGTTGACCATTGAATTTGTTTATTGCAAATGACTGCATTATACTTTATTTACAGAATATCTGAATATGAGATATTTACATCGATCCAGTAAAAATGCCCAAGTCCCCTTAAAGAATAACTTTGAAATGAATGATATCTGGGTAAATATGGATATTGCTGCCACTGCTGCAATTACTGCCACGTTACCTAAATCAAGTTGCAAATAATTTTGCATCCAATATAAGTTGTTGAAAAGAAAAAAATTATAGTTTAATAAAGTCCTTAAAAATGTAACACGACCGAATATGTATACAAATATTTGTTATGAATTAACAAAATGAAAGAATTATTAGACAGTGATGAGCTTCTGGCCATACGCTTCTATTTTTCCAGCATAACAGTAACGACGAACATACATTTTTATAGTATTATAATTAAAAGTATAACAACAAATTAACTTTTTCTAACAAAAGAAAAGATTATTTTGTTATTTAAATTTTTAAATTTATAAAACGGTCTTTTTTTCTATTTTTAACTCAATTGGCAGTATCTCATGCACTCATATCAGGTCATGCTGCAATTACTGCCAGCCTTTTCGTAGGTTAAGTCAACCTAACCCTATTACGCGGTCTCGTTGTTGGAGCTCGTGTTTATACTTTTTGCGAATCATTTTTTTTTTTATCAACCAGTACATTGGAACTAATTGAAGAGAGAAACAAGGTTAAACATTCAGTACTATTAAAAGTAAAAAGAAAAGAGGATATTGAATACCAAATATAAAGTTGCAGCCACAATTTAATTTTAACAGATATATTATATGAAACATACTTTTCCAAATACTTTTTAAGGATTTAATAAAAAATCAATACCTCGTTATTAGACTGTGACTCGATTAAAATCCAGTTTCTTTAATTACCTGAAGTTCTGTACAGTTAAAAACTTAGTATTTAATTTTATCATAATACCTTTATTGATGTGTTGTGCATTATTTTATTTATTTATCAAAGAGTCATTCATTAAATTTGTTAATAGTTAGCTTATCTACAAGTAGCATGAGTAATAGATGGTCAGTAATAGACTCACTGGCAGTAATAGAGGAGGCAGTAATATATGCACAATGGTAGTAATACCAGCATTTGGCTAATTTCATAAATAATGATGTTATTATGAGAATAAATCAAATATGTTTTTCATAGTACCTAATAGCATAGGCTTTATAATGAATGAAAAAAATTCCTCCCGAGCTGCGAAGGTGTGCACACGCGGGAGAGGAAACACAGGCATGAGAGGAAAGTAAAAGTGATGTAAGAAAAGGTTTAAGGCAAGAAAAGTAAAACTAGTCTTAGTCAGAGAAGTGGCTCTAAAGAAAAATAGTTAATTCTTGAGGAGCATCGTACAAACAGGAAATGTATAAAGAAACGGCGAGGTTTAAGGTTAGAGTGCAAAAGACAGTAAGAGAGCATTATGAGCCCGAGGAGTATGTTAAACACGACACTTGAAAGTTATATATATGACTTTGAGTCGGAAAAAGGTAAACCTTATCTGGAAAAGCAAATAGAAAATTGAAATACGAGATGAGAATAGAGATCAAAGCGGTAGAAACAAAAACCAAAAAAACAAATTGAGGAGTTACGAAAGGCATGGACAAAAGAGCAAGAAAAGGAGAATCAGGACCGAGCGAACAAAGCAAAAGAATGGGCGATGGAAAAAGCCAGTTTAATTTACAATATAGAAGAACTAGATAGAGAGACCGAAATGAAAGAGAGAGAAAAAAGGAGGCATAACGTAGTCATCATGGGGCCAAAGTTCAGTGAGGAACATTTGGATAGTAAAGTGCAGTAGTTTATAACGAGCCGGTTAAAAGTGGCTGTTAAGATTGAGAAAGCACATGTGATCATGAATATAGATGACAAATACGGCAGCATCGAGGTAGCAACACTACAGAAAGATAAAAAAGGTAAGTGATGAAAAAGAAGGACTTGCTACCGCAAGGTGTTTTCATTGACAATGACATGATAATGAAAGAAATAGAAGTATAGAGAGAGGCAGTGAGAATAAGAAAGGAAGAAACAAGCAAAGGTTAACAGAGAAGGATAGGATACAGAAAATTTCAGCTGGATAAGGTATGGTGGAAGTGGAATGAAAGAAGCGGGAGATTCGAAGAGCAGAGGCAACGCCTAATGGCAGATAGAGTAAGTGAGACAGAGGAAGAACAGAGAGAAGATATTGAGCTACTGGAGGGGTTGGAAAGGCTCAAAACGGCATTGGAGAAACTTATGAACAGGCTGTATGAGGTTATAGAGAGGGACAAATGTGGGAGATGAAATATAAAATCAAGTGTCAAGTAAAGTGTGAGTTAGTGAATGTGTAATCGTGGAAAGGCATAGTCTCAGGAAAAGTGATAATGTGAGGTGTTATGCAAGTACTCAAGGTTTAAAAATAATTATGAAGTATAGATAAAAAGAAACTAAATAGAACTGGTGTAGTTAAGATTAAACAAAATGTAATGATGGTTTTAATGTAGTATACATGAGAATTGTTGTGAACAGGTACAGAAAAAGATATTGTAAATTATGTTGTAAATCTGATTAAAGTTCAAAAAATTGTATGAATTTCAAAAGTATGGCGGAAGCCCTCCAAACCCGAAAGGGACGGAGGATGAAATAAATGATAAATTAACAATAATGATAAAAATAATAAATAAATAAAAAAGTTGATAATTTTATGTAGACATTTTTTATAGATTTTGAAATGTGTCTTGCTAAAAGAATTGTTAGTAATACCCACACTTACCCCTACTTTAGTTTTATGAAATTTCTGGTTAATTCAATTCAATAATTTGAATTTGTTACATACTTCGGTATGATTGTTAATTTTCTTTCATTATATGAAATATTACGGAAATTTTCCAAAAATTATTTAATTTAATTTAAAAAAAAAATCCATATTTATAAGTTAACGAAATTAGAATGTAAGCAAATTTTAAAATTAATAAGAGATGTAAAACTATATGCATAGGTGCAATATAGAGGCATTTGTAACAACAATAAAATTTTTAAAATGATATAGTGAAAATGTATGATGTCTATCATTTTTATAACCTATAGCGACATAAAGCAAGTCTAATAGATTTTTTTCCATACAGGTTTATTTCTTTTGTTTATGTAAACCAATGTACAATCAATAATTTTGAATAATTTCTTAAGACATATGTGGAGAAATATTGTGCCAAACTAAAGAAAAAGCATGTATAGCTTCGATTATTCAATAAAAAACTGAACATTTCTAATTATGAAAAAAAATGCGGTGAATAAATTCAATAATAGAATTACATGATCATACTAAATTATTCAAAAATGTACATTTAAAATAATTATTTAAGTAAGCATATAATAATCTCAGTAAACACGAAAGTTTAGCATTTTAATCCTCAATATTTTAATTTATTATAGTTCTGTTATCTCATGTGTATTAGTACATACAGAAGAACTGTTGTTATTCACAAAACATAAAATTTTAATGGGTCCATAAGGATGTATTTTGATTATGTTTTTCTATATCATTTAATTTGCCTTATTATTTACAATTTCTAATTTTATGCTTTAAAAACCAGTTAGTCACAAATGTTTACTTCATAAACTCATTTTCGTACAAACCATTGCACCCAACTTATTACACATTAAAAATTTCACAATGTTTCCTCTGGTAACTCAATGTTAAATCAGTTGATGGGTAAAAGAGGCTTTGAACGATCGAGATCGAATAAAAAGCCAACAAGATACTCATTTTTAAAGGTTTTTTCTAATTAAGTGCATGCACTTAAACAATGTTGCAAAATTATACGTAATAATTTATTTCTGACTCAAATAAGTACTATTAATTTGTACGTCAAAAGATTATTTTTATAGCATGTTAAAAGAGGATTCTACTTTTTCTATAAATTTAGTACAGTTAGCAGAGCCCCCTTAAACATCTTGTTTTGTTATGCGTAGCACTTGCAGCATCTCTTCACGATTTATATTTTCTTGATTTATTTTGAAATTCTTTTGAATTGCTGTGCTACATTTATTAAATATTTTTCCTACCTCGGGCGCGTTTGCAACCCTGGTACACTCTGGGTAAGAAAAATAGGATTCGCCACTCATGGGCATCCAACCAGGGTGGTCTCGCTGGTCCCTTGGGGCCAGGGACTGACCTGAAGAGATGCTCATTTGTGACAAAAACTACTATTATGAATTGAGATTCAAACGTGGATTATAATTAGAAAACTTTTCTGAAAAATCAAGTGCCTTACTGAAAGTCATCATCAGAGCGTAGGGGAAGGCACGCAAAGTGTGCAGTAGGGCAAAGCCCCTCTTGTATATATATGTTACGGATAATAAACGGATTCTGGATAGTTCTATCTTTATCCGGATAAAGCTTGGCCTACCCATTCTTTTTGGATACAGCTTGTCAAAACACTAAAATTGGAAGAATCACCGGCTTAATCCGGATAAAGCTAGCTTTATCAAAGCATCTCTGAATAACGTTGTAAGTTCTTTTTTATAGTAAATTAAAGTATTAGAATCATTAATAGAAGTGTTTTAAATTATTTTCAAAAATAATTAATTTATTAAACATACAAAATAATTGGGTAACATATCACTCGTGAAGAGAACGTTCATACAGTTTTTTTATTATATTTATCAAAGAGGATAGTACATACATTACCTCAATTATATTAAGAAAATATTACATGAGGTACAATGTCGATATATAGTCTGAAAGTACATTTGATTATTCAAAAATATAATGTAAACTATTTATTTGTGCATCAAAAGCTACGATGACATCTATTTTTGTCACATCCAGTTTTACAATTACATCGTGTGTATCCTTGATTTTTAGCCGTAAATTTATTATTTGCTAATTGTTTTAATATTTTTTGACAGTCGACACTTTAGAAATATCTACAAGTTCTGCATTGCACGATGTGAACTGTCTACGTGAAAATATCTCCTCGATAGTACCACGTTAGTTTCCAAGTTTATAAAAGCCGTAAGTGTCTATTTCCATGATAGTCACCATGATGTTTAGAAAATCTTCTACTTCTCTATTAACATCCAGAATGGGTACCCTTACAGTGTCGCCAACATTACTTATTGAAAATTAAGTGTTTGATCTACTTTTCATTTTTTTAGCTTAATTTGTTCTTTTTTATCACATCTGCTTCTATGTACACTCAATATTTAAATACACACTTTACCAAGATTATCTGTTGATTCATCACAACTGTTACATGGAAAATAATTTTTCTTGTCAATATAAGTTTCTTCAGCTTTGATGTTATCACGACTTTCTGCATGTGGTTAAGTATGTTGAACATAATAATTATTTAAAACCTCTTGTGAATCTCCTTCAGATGGTAGTTTTTCACGTATTTTTTTTGGTAGTAAAGAAGTTGATGAACCTCTTTTGGCCTTGTTGTCAAACATCGCTTCTTAGGGTGATCTGTTTATACCATCATGAAAAGTATGATTTTTCACCAATCGTACAAACCTTAGACCTTCCGACCATTTAGTACACTTTTTACTTACCATCTAACTGATTTGCAGATTTTGAATGTCTTGATTTGATCGTTCCACGCTTCCTTGTGTTGGATGTGCCGCGGTTTACGGTGTACAATTTGTAATCCACGTCACATTGTATGCATTTTTTTTTATTTGTTCATTAACGATCTCACGCCCATTGTCTGATTGCAATATTGCTGAAGCACTAAGGATACAAATGATAGTAAGCTGTTTTTTATCTTTTTCTTTAGCTGTTGTTAAAGCCAACGCACAAAGTTGAACAAATTCAGTTAAATCATCTTGATATACTAAAATAAATCCGAAAATCTGATATGCATTCGATTGCATGTTAATTTAATTAACCTGGCATTGACGATTCATTGCTGAAAATATCATAGGCTTAACGTTTAGCCGATTTGTAGTACATTTCTGGTTTTTTTTGTCAAGATACACATAACTTTAAAAACAATAAATTGATTTCTGTAGTAGCATTTTTATATAATTCATAAACCATTTGATGTCTTCCACCATGTATAATTAAAGTATGTGCCTCATATAATATATAAAACATTTCTTCATTTTTAATCTAGCACTTATAGTTGTTTCACCTGTCAAAATAAAATTATTCTATAACTACAATCTATCAATTATATTACAACTATAAAATTACATCAAATACAATTCATTGAAATCATTTATGTTCTTACGTTGATATTATTATTACCTACTTTCAAAAGAACCATCAATTTCTCAATACTGCAATCTGTGATCTAAACAGCGACCTAGTGTTTTTGATTTTACATCGGCTGGTTTTGCTTTTTTTTACTCTATTTAAAATGTCCTGATATTGCACATCACTGATATAAAAATTATAAGTATTATTAGAAGCTACTTACTGTCAAAACTGTTCATAGAACGAATACTTGAATTTATTGTACTGCTTATCCATGATTATAATATGAAGAATTAAGAATACGAGTTTCTCAACTGAATAATTGTCGACTACTGTAGAATAAATCTAAAAGTGTTTTTGTTTTGATTTGTGTTCAATATCTTGCGTACCGATTACAGTATACATCGTCGCCTGGGAGGAACAAGGTACTATCTGGATTTTGCGCTGAGAATGGTACTAATTCATTTTTGAGTTGAAAGGTGTCACAAAAAAATGGTTGTATTTCGGGGAAGCAAATAAATAATCGATATCAAAGTCATTTATTTTTTCTTGATACTCCAAAATCATTTCGTTTTTTCAAAGCCGAGATACAACCATTTTTCTGTAGCGTCGGGATAACGCCTATTTACTTAATAACGAGATAGTACCTTTCTCAGCGCAAATTCGGGATAGTACCTTGTTCCTCCCAGACGATGACATAATCTACAGACGCTTTTAATTTACTATACATTACGAAACAGTATACGTGATATAAAGGTACTTTTCACTTATTCCAATCTAACTGTTCAGCTGTATCGAAATACCTTTGGATAAAGCTAGCCCTATCCGGATAATATTTCCAAATAGATTTATTGGCTAAATATATCCTATTCCGGGCTTCATACATAATATGTAGATACATCTTCCTATATAATTTAGTAAAATCGTGTGGTACAGCAGCTATACCCGCCTTCTATTTTTACTTCCAGTAAAAATTTGTTAAAAAATATGGGCAAAATACAATAATTTTGTCTATTTTCATTTGCGAGTGTGACCTACCACACCCCTTTCACCCCCTCCCCTGGCTGCCCCTCACTTTTTCGGTTGGCCTCTATGCCCCCCTCCCCCACCCCCCACAAATGACGATAAAATGTTTTGTTTTTTTCCTGTTCAAAACTTGTTTGGCCCCCACACCAGAGATTTCCGATAGCCTCATATCATTTTTTGTATGTTCCCCTACGCCCCCGAAAATCCCTCCACATTTCCTCATTTTTCCAAGATAAACAGATGTCTAGGTTACCCTCCCAGCCCTTTTAAATTTCTTAATTCTTACGAGAGAAAGCTGAAGTCTTTCGAAAAGAGCCGGAGCCTTATACAACCCCCCCCCCCCCCCCCCCCCCCCCCCCCCCCCCCCCCTCCCCCCCCCCCCCCCTGCCCCCCCCTCTCTTCCAACAACCCCCCAAACTCTCCCCCCAACAGCATCCATAAAATCACTTATCCTTCGGGATAAAAGCCAATTTCGAATAGACGAAAAAGGCTTCACAGCCACTGAAAAATATTTTAAAAATAAATGCAAAAAATTAAAATTAATTTTTTTTTTTGGGTTATAAGTTAAGTTGATTCAAGGAATGAGGGACATGTCGATATAGTTGTCGATACATCTGCAGCAATAATCAATTCATCCAAAAAAAAAATTTTTGAAACATAAATGGCAAAATTATAAGTAAGTTGCAATAAATTTTGTCTAGTTATTTAAACCTCACCATACTTTATATAAAACAGAGGAATTTGAACTGAATTTCTGTTATTAAAAAAAAATATTTTAACACAAAGAAAAACATTTATTTTGTAGCAAATTTCTACATCATTTTTGAGGTATCGCTGCGGCAAGTTGCATTAGTTCTCTGCAATTTCAAAGAAATTAATTGATGTAATGAATAAATAAGAATATTGGAAGATATGCCCCATCACCTTACGCCCTCAAATGCCCCCTCGCTCTAAATCTCCACATCCCCTAACAAGAGATACCTACTTATTAGTAAAACCCTTAAAACTATATAATGAGCGTAGGTACAAGTTAATGTCTGCATGTGCGTATGCGTGCATGTAAGTGAGTGTGTGCCTACTCAAAAAATGACCAGCTTGTATGTGAGTATTTATTTCTGTACAGATTTGACATCCCTTCACATTCATTTTTTTATCATATTTACTTAAAATTTAGTTTTCCTTAAATTAATACTAACCAATCATTTTACAACATAGTTAAGGGTAGTTGTATACCAAACAGAAAGAATGATAAGATTTTCGTTAAACTTTATGCACAGCTAAATTAATGGCTAATAAATATTTGTCAAATTTTTGTAAGGCTAGGGTTCCTACGAGGCCAAATAATGATGCTAAATGTTGTAATACTTTAATCATACCTTAAAAGGACGTGGAAGTAAACTGCTTTAGGAAGTGAAGGGCTGCCAATTAAAAAATAACGAAATACCTATTAACCTTCATTACAAATAAAAAGATATAAGATACGACGCTGTTCTTTCTAAGAACGGTAGATGGCACTAAACAGACTTTTTAAAATAAGTAGCTATTGTAACTCCAAATTTTGAAATTCAAGAAAACCTTTTAATAACTTAAATTGTTGACTTGGAAAAATTTAGATTATCACAGCTTATTCATTATAAAATGATTCATGTCTAAAACTTGTTGCATGTCAGTAGAAAATTGTCAGCTATCTCAGAAACAAACTCTGGTTACGTGATTTCGATACTTTTCTTATAATAAGACAATGGAGTTTTTCATACTCCTACAAGCCTGCATTGTAATAATGCACTTGCTCATTCCGTTTGAGCATTCTGCATATTTTTTTTTACATAGTCATGTAGGTGAAGTTTTTCTTGTCCAAATTACTTGAGCCTCACTTTGAATTCCAAAACTTAAGCATACCTTATTAACCAATCAATATTTTAAAGTTTTAATTTAACATCTACAGAAAATTCTTCATTCTCAGTTACAGCAGAAACACACTCCTTTTGATCAATATTCTTGATTGTTTCTTCTTACTCACAAATAACGAAGATTCCTGTATAGTCTGTAGATTTGCAAACATGTAATCAGATAATGCACTTGCAAATATGTGAACATTCTGTACATATGCAATTTTTGAACGGGTCCGCAGTTGTTAAGTGATCTTACAACTTGACTCGATCGTTCAGATCAGTAAATTTTGTAATTAATTCACCTAACTATCTAGAATCTTGATATCTTGATCAACTTTATGACAAACAATCTGGGTACACCATGAATTTAAATTATGTACTTGCTCATTCTAGTTGAACATTTTGTACGTATAGCATTTTTACATACGTAGGTCTGCAGTTGTCTTGCGATCGTAATACTAAAGTTGCACCCTTCATTTTCTGGACCTGATATCAAGTATGTCAAGCTGTAGGTAGTCAGCGCTAGAGTCAGTTCTTAGGTTGAAATTTTTTCCTGATCATTGCAGATGTGTGATATTAACCTGCATGTATTAGTTATAAATATTTTAATCATCTATCAGTGAATTAATCCCCAAAATAGTAGATGTCTTGCTGAGATATGATAATATTTATTCGACAAGGTATTAAGAAACATTTTTAATGAAGAACTGATGTCGGTCGAAAAAGAACGTATGACCAAATTACGTGTAATGAAAACTTTCTCCCCTTAGCTAAACATGCAATTGAGCACAAGATAAGTAAATTTTTAAAACTTATAATCCTAAAAAAAAAGATTATTCTTGACGCTGACCACACAACTAAAGTTATTAACTTCGAAAATTTTTACAAAACAAGTACTTTTTATCTTATTATTAGAAAACATTCGAGTCAAATACATTCAAAGTAGAAAAATGTGTATTTTTTTAAACTGTAGTATTAGTGTTTGATACTTTATTTAGAACGTAAAATTTTTTTTTATGTTAAGCAAAAATGATTTTTAAGAATAACACTTTGACTTAAATAAAATCATATAATTTTTCTGTTTGCATGAAAAGTTTTACAATTTAATGAAGTATCCATACCAATATCGATGATCAAAACAAAATACATTTTTTCAGTTTAAATCTATTTGACTTGAATGTTTACTTACAGTTCAAAGAACTTCTGTAGTAAGAGTTTTTAAAATTCATAATTTTAGTTGTATGGTCAACGCCAAGGTGCAACTTTTTTCTTTATGATATTGACTTTTGAAAATTTACTTTTCTCGTGCTCAATTGCATGCTCCGCTGCATCCTAATTTTTTAATTCTTCTTTAAGAAGAAAGGGGAGAAAGTGTTGATTATGTTCCTTTTCGACGGATGGCAGTTCTTCATAAAATCTTTCTTCATACTTTATCAAACATAGATTATCATCTCTTCGGACAAGATGTATACCATTTTTGGGATTATTTCATTGAAAAAAGATCAAAAGATTTATTGCGTAAGCATGCAGGGTTGATAACACACATCTGCAATGATAAGGAACAAGTTGAATCGAAGTACTGACTACTTGCAGCTGCACCACCAAATTGGGCTCTATCGAGTAAAAGTAATCTTTATTGACAGGTACATACACTAGAGTTATTTCCGAACCATTCTTGCATCTGGCGGGCTGTCTGTGACATGCAACGCCAGCCACGTCTCAGGGCGAGCTGCACGCCCCAAACGGGAGAGCGGCAGTACACACTGGAAGGGAGCGCTGCCCGCTCGCTTAGAGGCTAGCTGCCAGCCGCAAATTTTTTCAGTGTACTAGTACTTGTGAGGCCGATAAAAGATGGTGGCTCCCGTTCCTTATTGCACTGGCGGGCATAAATGATGAGTGCTCGGTCATTGAATACCTAGAATCAAATATTGGGAGTAGTAACGGAGACCATTGTTCACATGTCCATCGTTGAGTTGCTCTTTTGCAGGATTTAAAGTCTACCTTTGTACTGCATTTGGTCTCTAAGCCTTGTGCTAAGCATTCTAGTAAGCATGCTTAGCATTCTCCCTGATTCAAGACAGACTTAGTAGAATTTGGCTTTAGATACATAAGCCATCATTGAGATTTGAATCTAGAATAAAAAAAACCAATGAAATATTGATTTTTTTTTTTATACAATCATCTGCTGTCAGTTTCAATGCTTTTTTATAGATCTTACAAAACATACTTATAAATTAAGTAGTGCAAAGTAAACTATATAACTGTTATAAAAAAAAATAAAAATAAGTTTCAAGCCGTTATTTACTGAATGATAAAATTAATAGTATTCGTCAAAGATTATTTTAAATAATCATTAAAAAGTTTTAAGTCAAGTACAATATGGTTGAAAGATAGTTGAAGACAAAAATTTTTTTTTCTGTGTGTACTCATGTACACAGCATTTCCATAGTTACATGACATATGACATAGTTCATACGAATACCTGTTCGTTATTGTCGATTTCAAGCCCAGAGTCTTTGATGACATTGTTCGCTGCTATGGCACGGCACCTTGGTTAACTTGGAAAGGAAAATTATACTCCAATGAATTAATTAGAACATAATGCTCCAATATACCAGGCTTTAAATTTTACTTGCTAAAGAATAGTTGCACAATGATTTTATGAGTTAAAATTATGCTATTGCATTTAAAAATATAAATGTAATGTAAGCTACTACTACTGTAATCTTACTGTTAAGCTTTATTTTCTAGCATTACATTTTTCATCCTTCGAAAGCCTTAAATCAGTAAGAAAAAAAGTTGAAACCAAGCGCTGACTACTCACAACTATAAATGTTTGGTTTACAACCCAATCATAATCATGAGTTTACAACTGGTGAATTTTTTATCTCCAAGATGTACACAAAAGTTTCTTTTGCTTAAATATACAAAGATTTTTCGCAACACGTTCAGGGATTCATTTATCGAAATTTAACCAGCTGTGAAAAATACTCTTCATCCAAAAGCTAACAGTTTGATTAAAAGCTTTTTAAAAAAGAGTCATCAGATTTCGGAGTGGAGAAAAATTGTTTCTTAAGTTCGCATACTGAAAAATACTAGTTGTAAATTTTTTTCAACAGACATTTTCTAAAAATCTATAACTCTAGATGTCTGCGGTCAGTGCCAGTATCAAACTTTTATCTTATGATTAAAATATTTTGCAAATTCATCTTTCATATTTGAATTTGCACCTTCAGCAATTGAGCACTTTTATTGTTTTCCCCTGAGAAGCAAAGAAAAAAAATACCGATGGTAGTTTGTTCTTCACAAAATATTTTTAACTTTTTTTAAAGCTTTCCAGGGAAAAACATAAATAGTAAAAAGTTATCTAAGTTGTAATTTTGCTCTAAAATGGAACTTTCCTTGCATTTAAAGGCTTTTATAAAAGTTATATTTTGGAGCAAAATTACAACCTGGACAACTTTTTACTCCTTATGTTTTTTCCTGAAAAGCTTCAAAAAAAACTTAAAACAAATTTTGTGAAGTAAAAACTGCCGTCGGTCGAAGGACATATGATCAAACTAGAATTTAGTACAACTTTTTTTCTTAGCATCATCAAGTAATTCAATATGACAGTAAAGTTTCTAAGTTGTTGCTGAACACCACCAGAGAAAAATATTAATTTATGGTTACATTAGCAAAAATAAGGTTCCCGAACTACATGTTTTCAGTAAAAAAAGGAAAAAAAAAGTTTACATGAACCTTTTCATTTAGCGAGCTTCTGAATCTTTAGAATCTATTATGAAGTTATTGGCTACATATGAGATTCAGCGCCAAAGTCAATGGCTGGATACATTGATGCAGAGCAGGTGGCAGGTACTCGTACTGCATCATTCCAGTTAAAATACAGTTGACCAAGTAAGAGGATATATTGACCACTGTGTTTTGTCAACTTCTAAATTTGAAGAATAATTAATGGCAAAGGCTGGATGTGTAGGGCCACGATGACACCAATACACTGTAATTAGTCGATTAGCACAAAGACAACTAAGTTTTGTCAACCTCCAAACTTGAAGAACCTTTAATGACATTAAAGGTTAAATGTATTATACATTTCTCAATAAGAACTATGATGAGAAAATAACACTTCGATGGGCTTATAATATATTTTACTGTTCCAGGCTTCAGATTTTTATGCTACAAAATGTTTGCAGAGTTGAGTGCCCTTTGTTTATCCATTTCGAGACGATTCCCAAAGTTTGATTCAATTTGATTTAGAAGGAAAGGAGATTAGTTGGAAACGAAGAAGTATCTTTTTTGAGGTTAAATAATTACCTACCACGTCCTCCTAACATGGATGCTCGTAAAAAATTCCTAAAGGTGATATCTTCACACAAGTCCGAAAGAGAAAGATATCATACCACACTGTCTAATCCGAGGTCGAATATGCTTTCGACTAGCATAGTAATAGCGTACCTTAAAGAAGTTATATCCAAAACTAAAATAAGAATGAGATCATCATAAAACTTTGCATACAGCTAAAATAATATCTAATGAGTAGTATGTGAAATTTTTGTGATGCTAGGGTTCCTAGGAGGCAAAATATCAATGTTTTTATTTTTTTCATTTTTGAAACTTTAACATTGATGCTTATAGAGAAATTTCTTTTTCTGTGATTCAATAACATATATAATACGAAATAATGATGATCTTTTTACGATATTTCTATGTGCATTACAAAAATATCTGATGATCTGAAAATCTTTTTCTAAATATCTAAAAAGCTTTTTTGTTACTCTTGACAAGCTTAGTCTTGTGGTATAGTTTTCCTGGAACACTTTCGGAACACCCAGTATATTCACAAAAATCAATTGTCTGCCAGCTGCCCTTTGAATATTATCAGTAGCTTTCTTCTGCCTGCCTCTTCATTATCGTTTAATTCTATATCTTTTACTAATATTATGTAAATTATCATCTTTTTTACTGCCTCTACATAACCACATGTATTCTCTGCTCTTTTTTTCATTGCAGAGCCTACTGTCTTATACTTTAAACCCTTTTCCTCTTTTCCTTCTTGCGTTCGTGCATCTGAGTCTGCACCTTGCTCTTTTAAGTCCTCTGCTAATTTTTCTTTTCCCTAATAGTTTACTAACTCTGATTTTTCATACATTTCTTCATACTATATACAAAAGTTAGAATTTTCACTGTCCTTCCAGTTTTTTTGTATTCCTTGATTGATTGATATCTTTCTGCTCCTTATAAAATTCTCTTTGATTTACTTAAGTTTATTTACCCTGGTGGCCCTTTCCATAAGCTTTCGTTTCCCCATCTCCTAATATTTCATATCCTACTTAAACTTCTCAGCACCATTTCGTAGGATTTTTACAAATTACGCCCCTAATTCTTCCATCAAGCATACGTGTGACCATCTGCTCTTATCTATTTTTAAGATGTGTGGAACGTAATTTTCTGTTCTTTTTCTAATGTCTACTTCTATGTCAACACTTCCTGCTTTATTTTCCATACATATGCTAGGGTGTTTCTATTTAAGGAGGTTCTCCAACATATACATAGCACTCAACTCTAAATAATTATAGAGCTGTCATTTAAAACTCAATAATACAAGAGATTGTTCTATCGAAAAAAGGGTACTTCATAAGTAGGGAAAAATTATTTCATGAAATTTCCTACATCGTATGTGCGTATAAATTTAGTTTTTATGCATACGAAATTCCATTATTTTAATACATTCTAAACTATCAGTAATCACGTTATAGTGTAAAAATAGTCATTGCTACATAACATCTTTAAGTTAAACCTATCACTCAACAATGCGAGGTTGATGTACAAAGCGCGCAGGGGGACGAAGCCCCACTATTATCGCAATATATATATATATATATATATATATATATTTATATCTTACTTATTATATGGTGATTTTGGTGAGTTTGGCAATAAGACCCCCCCCCCCCCCATCACAACCGCCCCCACCCTCATACGACCCCAAAACTCCCTATCAACTCCCCACAATTAGAGGTAAAATTCGTTTTATTTCTTCGTGTTTTCAATCA
>JAPYYV010003956.1:0-18562 GCA_030522625.1 Copidosoma aretas
CTGGGCATAGGCACCAGGACTGAACTCCTGCACACCTCCCGCTCACGTTGTCCGCAATGACAGAGAAACAGTTAATCGATCCTCGAAGCCAACAGTAAATTATATACATAAGTACGTAATATACCGGCGCGGGCTTATCGTGAAGTTATCGAGAATTTTTGAATGTGTACAAATAGGGTAAGTATGCTGATTGCTGTCCAATTATTTGAAGGATGAATCAAGTTATATGAAAGAAATTTGTATTTCAATAACCATTTTTTTAATCCCATATATTTATTTGCAAAAGATTTCGTGTTCAATGTTTTCAATAGACATTCATGATTGCGATATTTCTAAATTTTATTTTTTATTTATAACTTTATGTACAGTAGAGGTACAATATAGCACTTTGTCAACAAAATCTTAACAGTGACGAAAGGTAGGATGTCTTGTTTCTTACATTCCTGAGATTATTCCATTCAAGGTATTTGATCTAATTAGTAGAAATAAAAAATATATTATCCACCAAGATATTCCGTATTGAATTTCAAAAAGAATCGCATACCAAAATAGGTGTGTATCCAATGCGCTTCAAATGTCGCATTTGCATTGCTAATATCCCAGTAGGACTGGTGGTATCTCTGGTCAAGATGCTGTGAGATCCAATTACTATAGCATACCATTTTTTTCCATCCTTAGGTGCATATTTAATTGAACCTAATGGTATTTGGGACAGTTTTTTTGCCGGAGATATGTACTGTCTCTTTTTTTGATCGTAACACAGAATAATATAATCTTTGGCAACATGTGGCAATAAAAAATCCATGTGAACTACCGATCCTGAACCTAAGAGAATCTGCAAAAATGTTTTTGATAACTAATGTAGCAAAGAATAGTTACGAAACTTCTGTTAAAGTATATGAAGTACATGTTACCTTGCATGCATGAGCGACATCGATCATCAACTTATGAACTTGATCAACCTTTACAATTTTCAATTTTGGATTTTCGTAAAAAACACCGTGCCTCTGTAACATTTCCAGTTTTTAGGTCTTAGGCATGTTTTATTCATTTATGTATCCAATTACGGGAGAGACGTCAAATCCGACCATAATAACCATACATTAGAATTGTGAAAAAGATACATTGGTGTCATACATGAATAATAATAATAATAATAATAATAATAATAATAATAATAATAATAATGATGATGATGATGATGATGATGATAATGATGATGATGATGATGATGATGATGATGATGATGATGATGATGATGATGATGATGATGATGATGAACAAATTATAAAAGATAATTCACCTTCAGATGCTCAAGTAAATTTTTTTCTAGTCTTGGACCTTGATATTCAGGATGATCTATTTCGATACAGTAGTCAAGAATCAAATACTCTCGATTTAAATTATTCCAGTTACCCTGGGATAATTTGCCAATGAATTGAGGACTCATGAAGTAACTTAAGGCCTCTTCTGAATAATAATTCATTTGTGTAATGTACATAAGAATATATACAGATGATTTCGAAAATCTAAGAAAATTACAGAAATAACGAATTTGCAATTATAACTGTATTAATAAATAGTGATAAAATTACCTTTCAATTTCTGTTGCCCTTTTAGGATCCAAGAGCTCTTTGGCAGCAGCTGAATAAAACGGTGTCGTTTTGGGGTCGTAATTGAAAGTATATAATACAAAAGCTATTCTTTCTATGTCTTTTAGTCTAGCTTGACCGATTTCTTTTTCATACCTAAGACGTGTGAAATGAAGTTTTATGTGTATTATCAAACATGTAACTGTAGTCATGTAAATTAATGTTTGTTGATAGTAATTAAATCATGTTAATATTACCTATCTAATATTTTTAATATTATTTGTCTATTATGCACTATTGAACTTCCTTGTGCATGTGCTATTTGAGTTATAGTTTCCAACTTACGATGTGGTACTTGATCTGCCAATGACTGAAGCAAAACAGTAAACTGTTCCAATAAATTCAGACTAACACTATACCTGTAAAATTCATGCACAAATTTAAAATCTAATTCGTTTCAATATACTAAAATTAAGACAATATTATGTACAGTATTAATTTGATCTTGTTTTTTTAAATATTAAAAGGTCATATATGCCTATTGAGATTTTTTTAAGATAATAAAGTTGTACCTTAAGATCTTTAAAAATGCATTTAAAGTTATATCATCCACTATGTCAATATTATGCTTGAGCCTTTGCATGATATTGAATAAACAATGTTTGTCTTGAATCTTAGTTTCTTTTTTGAAAAAAGCCATAGCAATTATTCCTAATTCAGTCATCGTGAATTCATCAAAATGCTTCCAGATGTGGTACTCATTATCTTTCAAAGAAATGTCTATTCTTTTATTGACTTTGATAAAAAACATAAGATGCACCAGATTACCAGGATTCAACTGTCTCAGGTTTAACGATCTCAGACTTTGAACTGTAAAGTGTGATAATCTGAGAAAGTTTAATCTGTAAAAATAGTCATTTATCAAAAATATCTCGTCTACAGTCAACTGTGTCAGTTTGTTCAAAAACACTGTATCCACGCCAACTGCTATTTTCTGCATGTTTAGAGGTACCCAATTGTCATCCTGCAAAGGCCACAGATCCAAACAGCTCAACAGCTTTAGCAACTCTTCCTTTTCAAAATATGTACAGTTTATCGATACTGCTTCCACAATGGTATTGTATTTATCATCATTAATGGATTCGCTATTTTTGTGAGCGTACAATGACAGCTGTTCAAAGTTCTCCAGTAATTCTCTGTTGGTCATCGAGGTCCAAGGCTTATCAATCAATTGTTGCGCATCTGTAATTTGTACTTCTTTCGTGGTCAAGAAATTAATTGAACAATTTGGATAGGCTTCCGAACTTTGCAAAACACTGTGGGCATATTTAATTTCTAGGGACATCAATTTAACACAGGTGTGCAAACGTCTCGAAGCATCGCTTTTCGCGAAAAATCTGTGATTGTAATGGAATAAGCCTCTATTGACGTGATAAAGTTTGTTTTTGTTATTGCTAGCAGACGATATTCTCTCTACTCGCGTATCGAAGCTCTGCAAGATAGCCCATTTTTTGTAATTCCTCGTTATTTTTTTAGCAAACATTATGGTTTATCTCCTTCGCACGGGATGTAGTCACTTAGTTGTTATTTATTAACACTTTTCAATTAAAAGTTTTTATTTCAAGTATGCAGTTTAAAAAACACGATAAAACGACATAGAAGCTGCACGTGTAGTGTGCGCGCGCGATCTTTAAATAACTTTGTAGCTTTTAGCTTAGGTTGGGTCACCTTGTTCGTATCCGCGGATAAATATTAGTGCAATGGGTATCAAAATAATTTGCACTATTTACTGGCAAAATTTGGAGTGTGTAAGTTAATTAGAACGGCGGCTACAGGTAAAAAAGTAAAAGTACCGTATCTCGGCTTGTATTGGTCCTACAACGATTTGTTTTCTTTTAACTTCATGTAAAAATAAGCGCAATTGAATGCACTTTATTGAAAATCTCTAAGTTGTCAAATGGCGAAGTTACAAAACATGAAAAATGTGTTTTTTTTTTTTTTAAACAGTCAAAGTTGTAAATTAACAATTTTGCAATAGGTCGCCATATTGTTTATGGGCGACTGATCTGGACTCATTTTGTTGATAATGCCAATATCTATGAAATATTCAAATTTTATGGAAAAATATTGATTTCTTCGTATATTTTTTAATACTTTTTGTTTTTCGCGTTTTTCAACTTTGGCACTAGTTTTCGGCATCAAAAATTTTGTTTTAATTATTTAAAATAATCATTATCTACGTAAAATCATCTGCTGAACAACTTTTATGCGAAACTTTTTTCGCTAAGACCTATTATTTTCGAGATATTGACGAATAACTGAAAAAAAGCGGTTTTCAAAGTTGTTTTGCAATTAAAAGCCACCTGGCGAAGCAAGTTTTTTCTAGACGTGGGATGAATTCAAGCCGTTTTCTGTCATGCTAATGTAAATTAAAGTAAAATTGGTAAAGTATAATGACTTTTTATTCGATTCAATGCAGAAATCAGAAGTGTACGATCTATTTTTTATTTTATTTCAAACAAGTTTTGGTAATTTAATTTGGTAATAATTATGATCTTAGGTCAGCTCGGTAGACTGTGTAAAAAATTACCAGTTTTTTTTTTTTTTTTTTTATAAACTATTAAGAAAAAAATATTCAATTAAGTAAGTACCTGTGTTCTGGAAAAACCGTTTCAAAATCGACAAAAATCCTTTTATTGCATTTTTACTTGTCTTTGACCAATATACCTTAGGGCTACTGAATTAAAAATCTCACAAAATGATATTAATTTCTGAGAAATAATATAAGGTTGTTATGATCAAAGCGTGAACCCTGTTCCGCTGGATTTCCATTTCTTTGAGATTTATCTACGTGGACGGAAAAAAAAAAATATTGTTTATAATTAATTGGTGGGAAATAGTAGTTTTCGTCCCAAATGTGCATCTCTCCAGGACCGTTGGGACCCCCTTGGTCGGATGCATATGAGTGGCGAACGCTGTTTTTCCTACCAAGGGTGTATACCAGGATTGCAAAAGTGTCCGAGGTAGGAAAAAAATCTTTTTGAATATATTTAAAGAGAAATTTTCTTTCCAATCTGATACTTGAAAGCTTAAAATTATATTCATTGAAATCAGGAAAAAACCAGTACAATTTATTTTCAATGCAATAAGAGGTGTGGCCATTAAAGTAAATAATTACCGATAGGATATATCGATATATGACGCCGCATTGATGATTCATTTTACGGGCCTTTCCTTAACATCCGTTTAATGATAAAATAATTACGCATAGCTTCGATTAATTTCCAGGCTGATTACTGATGAATTTTCAACATTTACGATTCAGTTGGTGTTACATTAGATATAGACTCCGAACTCAGAGGAGTGACACATTGAGCAATAACACTATTTTTTTACAGTATACTCTCTGTATTTTGAGACATACATGAAATAGTGATAGGTATTTATAATGATTATAAGATCACTGATATGACAGTATAATAAAAGATTAGTATATTATTTACTATCCAACAAGGGCGCAAAGATGATTTTCGCACGAGAGCGCAAATTAATTGCGTCGTATGCTCTATTGTTTGAGCCTCGTCTCGAGACGAAGATTTTATGTAACTTTGAATGATTGTATGCGAACTTAAGTGGCACTTGTATTTAAATTTATTTATCTTGACACGAACGACTGTTAATTGCATTGAATAAAAAAAAAGTAAAATTTAGAATCTCTCTTGTTGTGCAAAACTTTACATTTTTTTTTTCCGACAATGCGGCCTCCTGACAACTTACGATTGTCAACGCCCTTATTTTTTCGGATCACCGCTTCAAGTTATACGTACGGCAATTCAAGAAACAACACTTAATTCGAATGTCGAAGAAACCAACGAGAGGCAGAGAGAAAAAATAATCAAAGACTCGCGCGTTCCCGAGCCGCAAATTGTAAAACTTCTTGCGGCAAATGATCAGAGATTTATGGAGAGCTCTCTCTCAGGTGGTGCAAGGCGCTGCTGTCGTTCCTCTGAATCCGAGGGTCCGTCGGGTCCGTCCGTCCGAGATCCGAGACTTCAAAAGCCGTCGTCGAGGACGCCAAATAGCAAGAGGGGGAGAGACAAAAGTGTGTGTGTGTGTACACTGCAGCAGTAGAGGTGTGCTGGTGTGCATTGTGTGCAGGAAGAGTGTGCTGACTGCTGAGGAGTGTGTTCTTGTTGTGTATAGACAGTAGACTGTAATGTGTAATCTGTATAGTGTATACTTAGTACTTACTTACAACATCAGGGCGATCAGGGTGATCAACGTCAGGGGTCAGGGGGAGAGAAAAGACAGCACACATCGCACCGCGCACACGTTATAGTTTTAGAACACGTAATAAAAAATAGGACAGATTGTGTGTGTGTGTGTGTGTGTGTATAGAGTCTCTTTCTTCCTTGACTTGGCTCGTCGCCGTCGTCATTGCGTTATTTCACCTCGCCTCATCGTCGGGGGGGGGAAAAAAGAGAAGGCGGATGCGCGTCCTCTCTTGGACAGTAGTTTGTATATATTATATACCTATAACTATAGAGTCGCGCGTGTAAATGTGTGTTGTGAATGTGATTGCAGTACTCAGCAGAAGTTTGCCGGCGTCCAGGCGTCCTGAGCAATAAGTTGTACTTTTAGCAGTCACACACTTAATACTTTACCTGCATGAAGAACGGGGCCCAGCACTTTATAATATCTGCAGTATATATGCTTCCTTATCAGCCACGCATCACAACACACATTTTACTCGCACACGACCCTCAAAACGCTCGTTAAGTATAACGTTTAATATGAGTATACAGAGAGAGGAGACTGAAAGTATTGTATTGTACATAAACGATAAGCAAAGCTGATCAGTTCAGTAAGTTCAGTTCAGCGAGCGTACGTGAGAGACTGTAACGCTGTGTGTTTATCAACCAGGGCGTCCTACTGTTTGGCCGATGTGTTGTTGTCCTGACATGCCATTCGCTTGAGCTCCGCTCCTCGAGAGATCAAAGAAAACTTGGGCACTTCTTCCTTGGACACTCCACGTGTAAGCTTGTTTGTCATTGAGTTCATTTGCTTTGTTATTGTTATTGTCTTCCATTTGGGTTATGGGGCATGCATGGGTGTGTGCTATGATTATACAATTTCTGAGCTTGTGCAAATACTTTTTTTTTTTTTTCATGCTAGAGCTATACAGAAGTACCTGTACCCTGTACCTCTCTGCAGATTACTGTTGTATGACTGTATGAGGTGCCAGGTGCTTTGTATTCATCAAAGTTTTGCTGTCTTTAATGCTCTTGTTTGTTGAGAAAAAACAATATTATTTCTTGCAGCAACCAAAGCTGTGACATTATTTATTCATTTTTCTATTTTCCAATTGTTCCATGTTATGATGTTAAAAATACCTCTTTTACTAAAATGTACGTGAATTTTCAGGTAGGTTAAAAAGTGCCTGCCACAATGTGGTCGTCACAAAACTCCAACAGTGGCAATGCAGGAAATCCGAACTTGCGTACTTTGGGCATGACATCTGCCATTAGTATGGCAGAACCAAAACCCAGTGACCGTATTAGAACGCAAGAACTCAAAGAATCCCTTAAGCCGTACAATGTTTTTGACTCAGAAGAAGGACTTAATCATAGGATGGAAATATTAAGGTTCATTCAATTTTACATCACAGATTGCCCTAAAAGATATCACTTTCAAGGTTTAGTTAATCATTTATTTTATTCGCAGTAAATTGAATACCTTAGTTAGACAATGGATTAAGGAGACAAGTATTTCAAGAAACATGCCTCCAAGTGTAGCAGATCAAGTGGGTGGTAAAATATACACATTTGGATCATATAGACTAGGTGTTCACCACAAGGGAGCTGACATAGATGCACTGTGCGTTGTTCCTCGACACATAACCAGAAGTGATTACTTCATATCATTTTTAAATTTGCTAAGAACTCAAAAAGAAGTAGCAGAATTAAGAGTAAATAGTGTTCGATACTTGTCCACTACTTCAATCATTTTTAAAGTATATTTACTCGAATTATTACTTTACTTCTAGGCTGTAGAAGAAGCGTATGTACCTGTAATAAAAATGAATTTTGATGGTATAGAAATCGATTTGTTATTTGCCAGATTATTACTAAAAGAAGTTCCTGATTCAATGGTGAATGTTATTAACCTATATTGTTTTTGACGAAACAAATTTTTTTTTTTGTAATTTTACCTTTATTTTTAATTTACAGGACCTTAAAGATGATCTACTTTTAAAAAATCTTGATGAAAAATGTGTTCGGAGTTTAAATGGTTGCAGGGTAACCGACGAAATTTTGCGCTTGGTCCCAAATATAGAGAATTTTAGACTAGCTCTCAGGGCTATAAAACTCTGGGCCAAAAGTATGATTCAACATCATTGTCACTTAATGTTCAAATAACTTATATTTAAAAAAAATTATGATTAAATGATTTTATCTTATGTTTCAGGAAATGGAATTTACAGTAATATGTTAGGCTACTTGGGTGGTGTTTCTTGGGCTATGCTGGTTGCTAGAACGTGTCAACTTTACCCTAACGCCGTTGCGTCAACGTTAATAGAGAAATTTTTTCTTGTTTTCTCACAATGGAAGTGGCCACAGCCAGTGCTACTAAAATCACCAGATACCGTTAATTACGGCTTTCCAGTCTGGGATCCACGGGTGAGTGCACAATTGAACTTTAAATTCAGTCATGACATCGTAAAAAGTAGTAATTTATTGATATGAAACTATTTAACAGGTTAATGTAGGTGATAGGTACCACGTGATGCCAATCATCACACCAGCCTATCCACAACAGAATTCTACGTTTAATGTATCACTTTCGACCAGAACTATAATGCAAGAGTCATTTGAGAATGGTCTAAATATTACAGAAGAAATAATCATGGGCAAAGCAACTTGGGACAAACTGTTTGAAACACCTAATTTTTTTGGCAAATACAAACATTATATTGTTTTATTAGCTAGTAGTTCAACATCAGAAGATCAGCTTGAATGGTGTGGACTTATTGAAGCAAAAATACGACACTTAATAGGTATATTAAGTTTTTCTTCTATATTCTGATTCAAAGAATTCATTTGCTTGTTAAAATGTAAAACTTTTGTCACACGGTTTCCCTTATTATAACAATTAGCTTAATCTAAATTACTAATAATGTTAATTTTTTCATTTAATGAAATGCAGGTACGTTAGAAAGAAATCCACACATCACATTAGCACACATAAATCCAGAAGCGTTTCCACCGTTACATTCGGAACCCGATAAATTTGTGGCCATGTGGTTTATTGGTTTAAACTTTAAAAAAGGAGAACATTTGAACGTTGATCTTACATATGAGATCAAGTCTTTTGTTGACATGAGTGAGTATGATTATAATCATAGTATTTACTTGTCGTTTTTTTTGAGTGATTAATTTTAATCTTCATATTCCCACAGCTGAGCGACAAATTAAAGTATTTAAGCATGGTATGACGATAGAAGCACGGCATGTAAAGAAAAAGGACCTAGCTAATTTTATCTCACCTTCTCTAATTAAAAGAGAACGAAAGGTAGATCTGTGACTGTGTATATATATTGTTGTTGTTAATAAAATATTGTTGAAAAAGTTATTAATGTTTTTATAATTATTTATCAGACTTCAAGTGGCAATCAGCGGAATGTAAATGGTAATAGCGGTGTTTCTCCTCGGAATCAGAGTGACCAAACATTAAGAAAAAGAAAGTCAGATCAAAATACCGACAACAGCGACAAAAAGCGGAAAGTGCAGGAAAATGAACAACAGACAAAACAGCCAGTACCAACACAACAGGTGATTTTCTCAAAATTTCTTACCATTTAATGTCTAGTTACATACTTTCTATAACCGCCTTAACTGAACTGAATCTATTAATCACTAGTTGAATGGTACAAAAGCAGCAAGTATACACATTCACATTAATCAGCTTTGTTTGTTTGGGAAGCAAATTACACCTATTTTTTGTTCCCAAAACAAAATTTAAGTTAAATCGACAATTCGCGTTAATTTTTATGGTTTCATTAAAAAAAAAAAAATTTGGCGGAATCTGATTAATTACGTCGTTTAATTTACTTACAATTTTTCTATAGTCTAATCTTTAAATCCTCATTGATGATTTTTTTAAAAGTAATTCTCACAAAATGAAATGTATATTTGTATAATTGTTATAATTTACTTTGGTTAATAATTAGAAATAAAAATTTCTTTTGATCCAATAAAATTTTTAGAAAGAAGATGACGTTGTGGTTGTTCAGTCTTGTGGAGACGATAGCAATTCAGGATTTAGCCTAGAGGAATACAAGCAAAACTCGACGCCTGCTAAAGAAGTAAGAGTTCAAAAGTTTTAATTTTAATATTGTTATTATTATTATTATTATTATTATTATACATGTCTGTATACTTTACGGTATCCGTTATTTAGCAAATTAAGTTCTTTCCAACTTGCCCTTTAAAGCATTATTTTGCAGTCCAAAACTATTATTTTTTCTTTACACTTGGAGAGCAATCACGCAGTTTTTCAAGTCGAAAAATTTTTGAAAGTTGAAAAAGAAACAAATTTATTTAAAATTTACGATTTGCACTAATGGCCCGGATTAATTTTTGAACTTGAATATTTGTAAGGAAAAAATATTATTTCAGGCTACAAAGAAAAGAGGGTGAAAGTTGTGAAGAATTTAAGTTCGAAAGTAATGGATACATTAGTATGCACATCTAATAATTCTGTAAGTATTGTGCATAATTAATTTTTCGTGTGTTTAAGATTGATGTTTTGATTTTGGATTGACACTAAGACTGTAAGGATGAATACTTTCATGGGTCAAAAAAACCAAGGTGAATCTGAAGACACGTGTTTTTTTTTATATATTTTAAGCGTTGTATATAATAAATTGAAGGACATTATCCAAGAAATCATAGAACTTATTTTTTTTATGTGTAAATGATTTTACTTCAACTATTTTATAATAATAGAACTCAGCTTGGTATTGTAGATTGTCGAAATTTTCATTTCATATTTTTATTTTATTTTACATTTAAAGTAATATTATGGTAAAAATTGTTGTAATAAATTTATTTTTATGGAACATCATGAAAATTATAAACTGACAGTGTTCCATAAACATTTTGTACAACTCCAAAGTCTTGTTTGTAATGTGCATGTCGTATGTTCCTGAAACTTTGTTTTATTTGGACAGAAGTAAACGGTACTTAAAAATTGTAATCGTTTTAATAAGTAAATTGAGTTCCTTTTGAAAAAACGATTAAAATTTGTATGTACGTGAATTTTAATTCAAAGAAATCGCAGGCTAAAAATATTGATTCCCCTTATTTTTAAATATTTTTATTGTTTTCATCTATTATGTAATGCACCTTAAATTGTATTTTTTACTTGAAACGTTTGAAAAATCACGAGTTTACCTTAAAATGTGTGAAATAGAAAGCAGTCGGCAACGCTGACACAAGTGGTCCCGAAAAGCTTGGCTCCTTTTGTAGCAGCAGCATCAGGCAACAACAGCCCATGAAGGCTCTGTCTGCACATGACTTGCTTTACGGCCAAAGAGTATAGCGTCAAGTCCGAACCTGCACCATCATAATAATGTACTGCCTATGTGAGTTTGTCATTGTAAAAAAAAAACACGTACAAAAAATTTTTTTTTTAAATTCGACATAATTGTTTATAAACCAGATGGTTTCTAAGCTGAGTTGCAAGCGAGATGAATGAGACGCGTGCGTTGGTTTCTATCTACCTCTGTTTATCCTCCACCCTTTGCTAGTTTTGATACGAACGTTTGTCTCAAGTATTCAAAAAAGTTTATAGTTACCCTGTACACTTTTTTCATACTACCATTGAAACGTTCTTCAGAAAGAATTTACGTTTGATGAGAGTATCTTATAGAATTGTATTTTTTATATGACTAACGTGACGTACTATTTGTTTCCAATTTTGATAGCGTGCATCAATCAATTAGAAAAAAACCAGTTAAAATCTTTAGAACATGAGTCTTACTAAATAATAAAAGATGTAATGTCTCCATCGATTCTGGCAAACAAAAAAATCGAATTATATGAAAAAAAAAATATATATATATATATCACCGCATAAATACATAATGTAATTATAAGTGCAGATGAACAATGTAAGACACTACTAATATTACAGTTTATGTAATTTATTAATCTTTTATTTACATACAAAGATAAATTTTTATAACGTAACATTCGGCTTTTCTTTATTTAAAGTCAGCATGTTACGCAGAAGTGTATAGAAATAAAAATATACATATGAAAGACGACTTATATTTTGGTTTTATTTTATAAAAAAAAGCCTGGAAGAGAAATGCAAAAACAGGAGATCATTTTTACTTTTAAGATTTTCATGTAAAATTTAAGTATAATCCTCATGACGTTTATAAAAAAAAAAAGGCGTGAAAAACATACACAATTGTAGAATAATTCCCATCATAAAATACGGTTTTATTATTAAATTTTCTATTGATGATTCATCTAATTATTTTGTAAATATATTCAAATTCTTTGCGTGTAATGAAATTTGTACATCCTTATTACGAAGTTGTGTAAGGACTTTATCATTTAATAATTATTAACGTATCATTGAAATAACCAGGTATAAATCTTATGTTACGAGGCAGTAGTCTTTTTTTCAAACCTATGCCTTGTATATTACAAAAATATGCAATTGACATGAGTTGTTTGGTTAAAACATTATTGTTTCTCTTGAAAAAAAGGAACGCAAGTCATTTAAATGTGAATCATCATAACTTTAAGAATAAAAATTTTAAAAAAATGTAGAAATATATCTAAATAATGATAAAAATGTATGAAAAAAACGATATGAAAGCGAGAAATAAAATGCAAAAAAACGTAAGACGAAAAATTTGCGAATTTGACGAAAAAGACGAAAAAGTGTACTAATACACTTGCGAACGAATTTTCATTGTAATAGGTTTCACGATTAAAAGCCTTATTTCTGCCATAAAATGTAAAATAAGCAAAAAAAGTCTATGCAAATAAATAAATAAATATGAAGAACCAATATTTTCTCTTTTTTTCATGAGTTGCGTATCTCGTAATCTAATAATATTATCCAGCTCCATTATGATAATTAGCATTCTACTGTGTGAATATATTTTCACACGTATTAGAAGTAAAACATTATTATCCTGTTACATCATAATCCTATCCCTTGTAACTGTGATTTTATTTACTTAGCTTAATACTGCTCGGCAAATTTATAATTTTGCTACTTTTCAACTGAAACAAAAATATGTACCTGCTAAAAATGCCAAATGGCGCCAAAGAACCGGTAAAATTTGTTTTCATCGCAAAATGTATTTTAATTTGCTAAAAATCATTGAACGACTGGACAGCTTTCCAAGGAAATCATCATTGTTCATTATGTTCCCCCGTACCGTAGCTGCGCGCGCCCCAGCTTCAACCTCACTTCGAGACTTCACTCCTATGATGCACCTACACTGAAGCTTCGCGCTCACTTTGCTGCGTATTACGAACAGAGTGAGTACAAGAGCGAAATTTGGAACAAAAACAAAAACAAAAACAAAAAAAAAAAAAAAAAAGGGTAACGTGACAAAGTTGTAAAAAGCTGAATTTCATAAAATTTGGTGACAAACTAAAATGTGGTATCTGAGATGAACTAGAAAATTTATAGATAATTGTATTTGATCATAAAGACGATAGCAAATATTTACTTTTGTTAGCGTGTGACACCGCGATATATTATAAAGATGAAGTACAAGCACGTTGTTAGAGTAGGCACGGTTTTACTTGCCACTTTCGTTCTGATCGCCACTTCTATGTACTACTTCAATCAAGGTAAGTGTTTTTGTTTTTTTTTTTTCTGATGTCACTCTAATAGTTTACGCTTCAATAAAGCTTTTTTCGCGAGTTTGTTATTTTTGTTTAAACTTTATTTACAATATTTTGTCTTATTTAATCAGACGCAAGTGAATTCATTTGATCGAATTGAAAATAAATAATACCAACATTTTAATTGAGAAACGGCGGAGTTGTTCAAAAGGATAGTTTTAACTCTGCATATTTGTAAAAAAGTATGATAATTCTAATCATGTTTAAAATATAGTAGCATAGTGATTAAAAACATTGTACGGACTCTAGAAAGATAAGTATTTTATTGACGATTAAATTTTTGTAAAGTTTTTTGTCAAAGCATCAAATAATGCATTAAATCGTGAATATTAGATGTTCACATCGAGCACGAAAACAAACAAGTCTCGCGCTACGTTAAAAATGATTCGCAAATATAATTCCTGTGTGTCGATCAAGTGAGACATCAATGGTAATAAAGAGTACTTAACCGTCATGACGATTTATCAAGTTATACCGGGCAAAAGTAAGAGCCGTTAAGGACAGTTAAATTGACGACCATTAAAATCTCAAACTTTATCCTGATAACCATGAGCTGTAAATACATTTTTGAAAAACAGATAAATGTCCAGAAAGCACATTTTCTTGCGCAAACTCCAGTCTCTGCGTACCACAGTACAGCTTTTGCAACAATGAAGTTGATTGTCCTGAAGGTGACGATGAAGATACCTTGGCATGCCGTGAGTGCTTGGACAGCTTTTATTTTTCGATCGATTAATTTTTGTTCAAATCACCGTGTATTGGCTATTATAATATATTTTATTCATTAGTCGACGCGACAGGTGTTTCTTTGGAGTCTTGGGACTACTACATAAAACTGTACTATAAAAATAAGATGAACACGTCAATAATATCGTGCCCAAACATCACCGAGGGTTGGAAATAAAATTATTAAATTATTCTGTGTATTTTACATGATATATAGTATTTAATTCATTACTCCGTTTTAGAATACTACGACAGCTGTAATTTCAATAATAATTCATGCGCGATTGTATGCAATGACTTCCCTGTGCACGAGATTCCCCAAAAGTTTACAGCAGCATTAAAAAAGCTGTGAGTCTTTTGATTCACTGTAAATGAACAGTTACATTGAAGAATATACGAATTATGATTTTTTTTCAAGGACAATGACCGATAGCTCACTACCTGTACTCGAAGTTTCTTACTTTCGACGTTACAGTGAATTAGAAGAATTGTAAGTTTTTGTTAATTTGGTACAGTACTTGTAGGCATGAACATTAATTGAAAACGGTAAATTTTAGGTATCTCAACAATAATGGGATACTACGTTTGGAGCGCAATACTTTTTTCCACCAGAGAAGCTTGTCCCGTTTGTATGTGATTTTATTGATGAACACTGATAAAAATTTCAGAATACATCCAAACGAAACTTTCTCGAAATATTACAGAAATTTGGTTCGGAACAACATTCAAGAGATAATGGGTGGCAATCTTATCGGATTGGTATCCTTGGACACCCTTAATCTGGCTAACAATAAAATTCACACGCTAGATTTGAGGGATTTAGAAAACAGTACGGCGTTGTATTTATTGTAAGAACAATACATTTCAGCTGTTCCTTTTTTACTTTTGCGATATTAAGCTTTGCGATGTATTTTTACAGGGACGCTTCGAAAAATCTTTTAACCACTCACAATATATCCCTCCCGTTTTTGCCAGCTTTAAGTGAATTGTAAGACTCGCATTAGTGCATTAAACCTCGATCGCTTTCGCAGTTGTTGACATTTTCTAATGAATTACAGAGTTTTGGATGAAAATCTATTGGATTCGATAACTGACGATTTATTTTCTCAACTTCCCGGATTGACAGCTATGTTAGTTGAGTATTATACTTAGATGAGGCTTTTTTTTTTTTTTAGAACTATTGCGTTGAAAATGGTTTATAAATTGACAAATTTTTCCCACAGCAACCTCGACCACAATTTAATTCAGTACATATCACCGAACGCATTCAAAAATTTGCACAACCTGGCTGATCTGTAAATAAAATAAAAAAATACATCTGCAGTTGACTGATTGTCAAACGAATGAAAATACATGTATGTTAACGACTCGTAATGATTGCAGAACTTTGATGGCGAACAAAATGCACGAGATGCCGTCCGATCTCTTCAAATCGACCCCGAATCTTTCAATACTGTGGGTACATATAATAAATTCAAGTTTTGGAACTGAATGTTAATTTTCAAAACTGTTTCTTGAATATTGCATTATTACTCGAGACAAAACGTATTCGTAAATGAAATTCTGCATTGAATCTTACCACTTGGCTATTAAGCCGGACGCGTGCCTGCTAGGGCTGCATGACGCTTAGGAGATCGCGAAAGACAGCGTGTTACTAGCCGCGGATTACGCGATTACGCGCATAAATGTATAACGAAGAGCATTATTGAACCGGGTGAACGAAGAAGGATGCACGTAAATTATGGCGCTGCGCGCGTGCTAATTTTATAATAATATAATGATCAACAATCAAGACGGTTTTATCATTTGTTATTCCTCAACATTACAGAGCCATAGGGTACAATCGAGATATCGAGCACTTACCTTCAGCCGCATTCGAGCCAATCAAAACCAGCCTCCGTTCGCTGTAACGTATCGTTCAACTCGTGTGACTCGTGTCTCCAAACTTTTGAGGCGTATACTGCCCTACATCCTTTGTATTTGTCATAGAAACGTGAGTACAAAAATTATTTTTTTTTTCCTTCTGCAGAGGTATCGAAGAAATCGACATCGACAGCGTTGATAAGAAAATATTCAGTATGTTGAAAAATTTGGAAACCATGTGAGTATACCTATACATATTACGTATTATACTTGATATTATAATCACGAGGAGGAATAACATTGACGCAATACCGTATTGATACAATTTTGCAGCTACTTCACGAAATTTCACTACTGCACGACCTATACGCCACGCGTCAAGATATGCCACCCCGCCAGCGATGGTGGATCGATTTAATTCCAGTGATTTTTCCCAAGCTCGTCTTTTTTTTTTTTTTTTTTTTTTAATTTCAAAAATCATTTCAGGCGTCTCTTCATTGTCGCAGTTGCTGAGTACGACGTTCATAAAATCGGCCGTTTGGGGCATCTCGTGCGTCACCAGCTTGGGCAACACCCTCGTGCTCTGGGGAAGATTCTCGGCTAGGGACGAAAATCGCGTGCTGAGCATAATCATAAAAAATCTGGCGGGTAATTCGACACGATTGAAAGATTTCCATATATGTACAATGATGAGTTATAATTTAAATCAGAGTTGAATGATGATATTATTGTATTATTGCTTTACCCTCTAGTTTCCGACTCGTTAATGGGAATATACCTACTGACAATCGGCATCCAAGACATACGTTTTCGCAACAGCTACGGTCTCAAGGCCAGAGGCTGGATGAACTCGTGGCAGTGTACGCTGATCGGTGTCCTCGCCATGACTTCCTCCGAGGTAAACGAATTTTCTTCCTCGTATAATTACGCAAGGCTTACCGCCATGGTGCGGCGATTGTGTGAAGGAAAAAAAAAAAGAAAAAGAAAAAGAGCACATTGAAGGGAGAAGAATGGCTGCGCATAGGTATACGTGAATAATATAAATATCGAGGTGTACATAATACATGTGTACGCACTGATTTATCCTCCTTCGCGCGTTTGCTGCAGGTATCGGTGCTGATCCTGTCGTTCATGTCGGTCGAGCGATTCATGCTGATCGCAGCGCCGTTCGGAGGTCGCCGAGCGATAACTCCCCAGACAGCGACCTCGACGATGCTTGTCATCTGGGTTATCGGGCTATCGGTAGCTGTTTTGCCCGGTGAGTCTCGGTATATATATATGTATATTATCTTCATGGTCGGGTCTTCTTGACTCTGTCATCTCTTATCCATGTTTCCTCGTCGAATTCCACTTTCGCTTCGCACTCGTGTGTAGGGCATACTTGCCGTTAGATATGTTTAGCCATCTTTTCGCTCTAGTTTAAACAGATCGGGCGAAAAAATGTGCTTTCAAACGTTTCCATAACTCGGGGCCCGTACCGTAGTAACTTTTTTCAAAATTAATCCCAAGCTGCTTCGGAGACTGAATTTCCCTGTAGGATGTAAAAATCACAGACAGAGTAAGTTTTTCACAAAATATACAAACGTTTGGTATAACGTACAAAAACTCATGAATATTCAAGCATTTCATTCACCCGAGAACATAATAATGTATGGTTTGGATAAAAAAAAGCTTTGCGTAACCGATCTAAGCCGGAACAAAAAATGTAACAAAAATCACACAAAAATTACAATGATCGATCCACCGAGAGATAGAAAAAAAAAAAAAAAAAAAAAAAAAAAAAAAAAAAAACAGCAACATTACTGTGCTGGAACGGCAATCCGGTGACTTTTCGCCGTCCAGGGACTTTTTACTTTCGGCGTAAAAATTATACCCCTCATCGCGCGATAAAAAATTTCGAAGTTTGGTGCGTACATGAACAAGAAAAAGTCTCCGGATCACCGTCCTGGCACAGAGTGCCAAATTTTCTGTCTCTCGGCGGAACGATGAAAAATGTTGTCCGCCCGCAGTGATCCTCTGGCGCAGCAGCACGCGCTTTTACGGGCTCAACGGAATGTGCTTTCCCCTGCACATCGACGATCCCTTCGGCGTCGGCTGGGAGTACTCGGCAATCATATTTCTCGGCGTCAATCTCATCGGGTATGCTTGATGCGAAAAGCCCGCCAAGCTCTCGAGACCCGAAATAACATTTTTGTCTTCCCCCCCCCCGACAGACTGCTGATAATCGTGTACGCCTACGCCGGGATGTTCACGAGCATCTGGAGAACGCGGCGCGCGACCCCCCTCGCGGTCGACGAGGCGGAGTTCGCCCTGAGATTTTTCCTCATCGTCGTCACGGACGTCGTCTGCTGGGCGCCCATCATCGTTTTGAAGATCATGGCTCTCGCCGAGTACCCGGTGCCTCGTAAGTGTGTTTTATGTGTACCGCTTTTTTTTTTT
>JAPYYV010003957.1:0-17403 GCA_030522625.1 Copidosoma aretas
CAATTGTTACACGCTGTATCAATCTCGCCCTCACGGTTATATACGCGTATCAGTGCAAGTGTTAGACGTGTTCGTATGTAGCTAGATCGCTAGCGCGCTACACTGACGAGTCCAAGCTAGCGATCGAGAACGGAACGAATCCCATCATTACTCTCCTATCTTCCAAAGTTTTCTTTTCCTACACTTCGCGCTTTTTATTAACGGATGCACCAAGTATGAATTTCAACAGAGGCTTGAACTTACTTGGTATGAAGTCAATCCATATGCATGTGTGGGTGCAATGTAATTGCACACACACACGGTTAAAAATAATTCTGTTCGAAAAATCGAGTATAGAACCCGCGTTCTATCTATTAAATATTGAATAATCGAACAAGTTGTAGTACAAAAGTTTGATTGCATTTGAATAAATTATGGCATACGATTGAAATAAAAATGGCAATTGTTACTCGCTGTATCAATCTCGCCCGCACGGTTATATGCGCGTATCAGTGCAAGTGTTAGACGTGTTTGTATGTAGCTAGATCGCTAGCGCGCTACACTGACGAGTCCCAGCTAGCGATCGAGAACGGAACGAATCCCATCCTTACTCTCCTATCTTCCAAAGTTTGCTTTTCCTACACTTCACGCTTTTTATTAACGGATGCACCAAGTATGAATTTCAACAGAGGCTTGAACTTACTTGGTATGAAGTCAATGCGTATGCATGTGTGGGTGCAATGTAATTGCACACACACACGGTTAAAAATAATTCTGTTCGAAAAATCGAGTATAGAAGCCGCGTTCTATCTATTAAGTATTGAATAATTGTACTAGTTGTAGTACAGGAGTTTAATTAAATTTGAATCAAATTAAAAAAATTAAGTAGCTGGGTGTGTGGGTGTAAATAGGAAATATATATATATAATAAGTCATATCTCAGGATTTATTTGGCTGACTTTGATCTAAGAAGCCTTTTTTTTTTTGTTTCTAGATTACTATCACCGCTGAAAAAAAAATTTTAGTTTTTCTGGAAATTTTTTTTTTTTTTCAAATCGATTTTTTTCGGAAAAGTTGAGTTTCAAGTTATTTTTGGTTATTTTAAGATATTCTACGATAAAAATTCTAAAGGTTTATTTAATTATTAAAAAAAAACGTATCAATATAAATTAAAAAAACATTAGTACCTGGGTGTGCGAGGATGTAAGTGGGGAATGTATATAATAATTCATATCTTAAGATTGCTTTGACCGATTTTTTCAATCCTGGGCTTACTATTTTGTTTGTATATTTATACTTATCATCACAAAAATAAAATTGATCATGTGTCCAGCTGTATATTTTTTTTTATTTTAATTGAATTTTCATACTTATCACCACAGAAACATATGTCAAATCTTATGTGTCTGTATGTGTACTTATGTATTTATATATGTATGTATGTATATACGTTATTAGTCATTTCTCAACAGTCTCTCTACTGATTTTGATAAAATATGGTTCTAATTTTAAAATTTGTACAACATATTTTTGTATGGATTATACCTTAAAAATTTGTATAGATATAATGAATGTATTAATTTGATTGGCCTATTACTTTAACTTCAATTTCATCAAAAAAATAAAATAAATTTAATTTTATATCATTTGGATCGGTTTCGGAAAATTGATTTTTTTTTAAATGTGGATTATTTTGCCAGTGAAAGTTGTTTTATAATATTATGTGGTAGAAGATCTTAAAAATAAAATTCCTTAAATGATGCCGTTTTTAGATTTAGAAAAAAAGCGAATCAATGAGGATGTGTGTAAAAAAGATGAAGAACATGTGAATGAGGAAGCTATGTGCCAATAAATTGGCAGCGGTTTTTATATTACTCCACAATAATTTTCTATTTAATTCACGATTAGTGTATTGTAATAAATTGTTTCATGTTACGGTCAAATCAGACGAATGCTGTATCGCATAAAAGATTGTTCATAAAAAATACAATGAAAATATAACAATTTTGAGATCATATACTACATAAGTAAGCGCACAGTAAGGCGATAACCACTACGCGGGGTAGGGGGGGGGGGGGGGCCGGGGCGTTGTTTAATCATACCGTTTTGCAGTTTTGTGATTGTAATTGTTCCAGTAGTTAATGTCCGATCACCTTTAAATACGCGTTTATGAGTACAAGAGCTGCCACTTGGCCGATAAGAGACCTACTGCTTTACTGCTTACCGATGTCCAGCTAGTTGCTATGCAGCCGAAAACTGCTAATTATAAACGACATGTATACATCAAATTTACAGGCAAAGTCAGCTTTAGTTCGTTCAAATGCTGTAATCGCAGCGTAAAATATTTTCCAGATATCTAACATATTCAAGCCTGAGGTGTGGTGATATTATATGACAATTTTTTTCTAAATAAAGAAAAGTTTCTTATTTTTACCGTAACGCGAACCTCCAACCTGCAGTGTAGAACTCCGACCTCGAATTTGGGCTAGAATGCTAAAATTTATCTCAAAATTAGATTAATATTGACAGGAAATTCTGGTTTGAACAATTTTTCTTTTATTTTTAAAAAAAAAGTTCATCACTGAAACTGTTTTCTGATGGATTGTGCTGAAGCTTCAAAATTATATTTGTAACGACATTAGAAAATCAAATACCTAATTTTAGATTATTTAATTATGTACCCTTTATGATATATTTTGGGTTTAAAAAACTTTTATTGCATATACGATCTTTTAAAAAAATTACGAATAATTGCTGTAACAGAAAAATTATCGATAGAATTTACAAAAAAATGTTTTATATTGTTTACCATCAGATGCAAATAATAGTACTTTTTAGACAGATCCACTAGTTACAATTAAAGACGAAAAAAAAATGTAGAGTTTGCGAGTCCGACATTGTTGCAGCTGGCGAAAAATTGGAAGAGCTTTGAGATTAAATAAAATAATCAAGCTCTTCGCTTTTTAGCTTCAGTATTGAAAGAATGCGGGTTGTGCTATAAGAACATTGTGAATGATTTACATTATATTCTTTTCAACTATTTTGGTTTTAATAATGATTGTAAGGCATGACAAGCTGTAACTGTTATTATTATAATGATCTGTATTAAATCTTTTGTTGCAAGCTGTGTCTTAATCTGCTCAAAACCAAGAAAAAAAGGTATTGATATTACTGTTAATAATCAATTCTAGAGTATATTTACCTGTTTCCTACTTTTTTAGCCGTCGAATCATGTTTATTAATAAATTGATATTTCATTTAAGGAGGCTCTCCAGATATTTAAAAGTCGGACCATCATAGTCAGGTTGAAATGCCTAATAAAACAAGGCTTGACGAAGACACAGATAAAATTTCAGGGCAAGTTTCCGGACAAAAACGAAAGAAAAATGAAATTGAAAATCGGAATTTTAACACAGGCCTTATAGAACTTTTCAATTTATTTACCGGATGAAACCGCATTTTCCAGCCTAAAGTCGGGCAACATGATACAAAAACTGAGCCAAGTTCGTTGAAGTAATAGTCTTTTAACTGGTATCGCCAAAATGTACATTTTCCGAACAGATTCGAAGAATATTTATTGTTGAAAGTAGATACCGGAGGGTTTGTAAGTTATCTCGTCGTTCGGTCTGCTGTCTTACAAGCCCGCGAAATTTTAATATTTTATTACGCAATGCAGAAGCAGATAAATATATTCTACTTAGATATAGGAATCATCAAAAACAGTTTGGACATATGTCAGCATTTCCGGCGTAGACCAATGTGGCCGCTATCCCTAAAGAGAGTTAAGAGTCTCTTGAGAGTCTCTACTGATGAGCCTCCTCAAAATTTTTAGTTATTCACTTCTCTTTTATCTATTAGTCAGTGCTATAGCATACTACAAACAATAGTATTTCAGCAGGCTTTATTAAAAAGTTTTATCTGCAAATAGTTTATATTTTTAATTGAAAAAGAATAAGATTTTTTGAAAAGTTTTAGTTTACATTTTTAATAAGTTAGTTAACAACCACGAAAAATATTTTTGAAGACGAGATCCAAGATTTTTTTGTCGATTTATTTTTTTGTCAATTTATTTCCCGTGACAATATATTCATCATTTTTATCGTATGTACTGTCCTACAACTAATGATAATAAATGAAATTCTCATTATTCATCGAGATACATAAAGAGGATCAGTTCAAAATTTCGTTAATGTGTTTTTACCAACTAATTTTTTTTTTTTTTTTTAAGTAAAGACAGTTCTGGATGTATATAAGTATCAGATGATTCATATAAAGAAATTTTTTTCCATAATATTATACATCATTAGTTGGTTTGAATGATCTTTGCAAAACTAAGAAATATTTTCTACGTAGAACACGGAGAAAACAAGCGAATTTGGGCGGGGATTCATGTAAAAGGGGTAAAAGGGGGGGGGTGCGTGAGGGCTTAAAATAATTGTAGATCGTACAAAACACATAAAAATTGAACGAAATCACCCGTTAATTGCGGGGAGTGCGGGAGAAAAAATTGTACACCTACAACTATATATATATGTATATATATATATATATATATATATATACAAAAATAAATATGTATACATGTATAGACATAGATATATGTAGATATCAAGGAAAAATTTTAGTGTTTTAAAGAGTGAAATTATTAAGAGTATACTAAGACGAATAATTAGCGTTGAGCGTCGGGAAAAGTGGTTTAGATCGTTAAATGTTTATTTTCTAGTAGCGTTATACCCCCCTTTGCTTTTTACTCTCCTTTTATAGGAGAAGCTTGTTTTCCCGAGCAAGTTACCTGCGGCAATCATCTTGGAGAAGAGAGTCCAGTTAAAGGGCAAGGAACAAAAGGTTCTTTATAGGTCTTTGTAAGGTCACATCGGGACGGTTCCAAGCGGGACTAGCAAAGTTACAGTTACAAGATGGGTTGCTGTTTCAAGAACTTACCTTGAATCAATTTATGTCTACTTTATTATGTACGACATTTAAATAGTGGGAGGTACACAGACTTCTAACAAACTTAGAATACGCATATTTTTTTATCAAGAATTAGTAAATACACTAATTGAGTTAAGTGAAAAGAAGTCAATAAGAATGGAAAAAATTATATACTTCATCTTTTAATGTTACAAATTATTCAAAACAAATGCATTATTCTTAAAAGACGAGAAATCTTGAAATTATTGAGTTCTATTTTTTGCGTAGTAAATTTTATTTTTCCTAGTGGAATCAGACTAATAAAATCTACCACTAACCATAAAATTGCCTTCTTTATTTATTAAAATTTAATTGCACTACAATGCAATTTTATTAGTTGATATAACAATGATGCAGTACTAATATTGAATTTTTCCTACCTTGGGCACTTTTGCAACCCTGGTACACCCTCGGTAGAAAAAACCGCGTTCGCCACTCATGTGCATTCGACCAGGGGGAGTCCCAACGGTCCCTCGGGCGTTGCTGCGCAAGCGCCCTCGGGCCCAGGGAACGCCCTGGAGAGATGCACATTTGTGACGAAAACTACTATTTTGTGCCCACAATATTAAAATGAATCCATTTTATGATCTCAGGCTAGAGTTATGAAGAATACGATTATATTTACAAATATTATATATCTTATTAAACTACTCTAAAAACTCTCGAAAACATATTTTTAGTTCATTTATCTAAGTTTTTTATTTTCTTGCTACGTTATGACTATCGAATTTAGTCCGAAATTTTCTCAACCATAATTCTGATTATTTACTTGTAATATGAGACCTATCAAAGCCCAAAGCGCATATTTTTAAATTATTCCCTGGAGTTTTCTTTATGACCAATTTTTTTTATTTTTACCGCTTTAGCACGCTGATGAAGTATATCACGTGCCTATTGCTTTTGGGTTAGGAACCAAAAAGCACTGTATAAAAGATTATCATTGTATTGCAGTATGCAATTTATCTAAATTAGCATTAAGCACTTATAATATTAATGTTAAATAAAAGTAACTCCAGTTTTATGAATTTATTCGAATGACTTTCTACCGATTTACCGATCGCAATCACCATATAGTTAGAGAGCTGACGTGCCAAAGAACAATGTCATCCTTATTCTCTGCCGCCTGAAACGGGAGCTTTTAGTCATTCAGAGCTTTTTTCATTGCATAATATACATGCGGAATACAGGCCCATTTTGAGTTAGGGGAGGGAGTCAGAGAAAAATGACGTCCTACCCACCTGATTTTAACATTAATATGTATTAGTTATAAGTATGAGTCGGTGTAACTAAGCGTATACATGTATGTCATGGACCAGCCGCATCTACAATAGCATACAACAGTGCTTCCAAAGATGCTAGCTGTATCCGTCATGCTAACAACTAAGCGTTCTTGCGTAACTGCAGAGCAACTTTACTCTCTTTTCGACCAGACAGGTGGTAGGGGGAGCTCTACCACCCTACCTTTAATCCAAGCCCCGCCAACCTTCACAACTCAAGTATAATCTGATACTATGGATGAACGTAGCTGTCTTGGGTAGAGTGGTTAGCTGCTTTTTCCCGTGTGGAGAATCTGCCTAATTTAGGTTCAAGACTCCATCACGTACTTTATTTTATCCTATTTGAATAGTATAATTTTTCATGTAGTATTAGTTTGATTACTGATTCATTCATTTATTTTAAGTAATAATAATTATAATATCATGTGAATGTATGATTCGTTTATTCGACGAATAATAAATTAACAACGATTTCTCACTTGTGTCCAGACGTTGTCTGTATATTTGAAAAAAAAAAAAATCAACAATGATGCAATAAAAGTACGATACTGTTTCCACAACATCTTAAGGTAAGTATCTCAGTGCACTTTTCCCTAATAAAAAATTGGTTCTTCATTGTAATGACTATTGAGTGACAAGGAATTAAGCGATATTAGACTGATTGAAAAGACATTCACTTTACTTGAGCTTTATCCCTTGTTCTTACTTTTTTTTTTAGTGGTCTTACATGTAGGCTAAGTGCACTTGTAATAATGCCGGAATAAATTTATCGAGTAATAACAACTTTAAAAAATCATTCGATGCAACAGATGAACAAGTGCTGTATATTACATAAGAAATGATAATCTCGATAAGCTAGTTTTTGGGGAATTCAATGGAATTAATTATTCACAATAAAGTTGCGTGACACCTGAAACTTTCATTATAGAGCTCTAAATTATATAATTTTTTTTTTTTAATCAATTGACAGAGAATTCTGTCAAGATTCCGAAATAGAAAAATATTAAAATAAAAAAAAGGTTATTAACATTTAGAAAAAAAATCGTTTCATGGTGTCTGCCAGAATTAATAAAATTTTTTTCCGATTGAAGAGAAAAACTTATAGAAATATTTATTTTTATTATTTTTATTAGAATTAAATTTTGTAAAGCATATTTTACACTTAAAATAATCTTGGAATCAACGCGAGTGATTTGTAAAAAAAATCAACAATTTAAAATTAATGTCTCATTTTTTGTACAAAAATTTGATTTATATATACATGGTGTTAACAATTATACATAACTTTAAATACGCTGGGTTTGTCAATAAAATTACCTATGATAACTTTATTGGGCACTTTAAAAGAAGTAAACTATTTTATAAGATACACTACCAGAAATATACATACAATTTGAGAGTCTTTTTCATATTTAGAAAACATCGACGTATTTAACATGGTAAAGTTCATGAAATGATAATTCCTAGCATCATAAAGCATCTTTCTCTTACATTACAATATTTCTTTATTTTCATATATTGACAGACCGCTCTATCAAATAATTAAAAGGAGCATACGAGTATACTTTGGTAAAGGACTTTCTTAAAAAAAGCTAATCACGCAATTTTATGGAAAAAAAAAATTCCATTAATTCCCCAAAAATTAAGCATAAAGTCCTTGCGTTAAAAGTTTTTTATATCTTTTTGTTACACGATAAATTGATTTCGGCATTATTACGAGTGTACTACATGGAGAGATAAAACTATTTTAGCGTGTTACCCTAATTCTTTAGCAGTATGAAACTTAGTATGCAATATACGTGTGACCGCCTACCATAGTAGCAGCGCCACGACGCAGAAGAAGTATAGCAGTGTCGTATACGTAAATTGCAAAATATTCTATTTTGGAGTTAAGCACGAGAAATTGCGACGATAGGCTTGTCCCACTTTTCCGAATCGTCGTGCTGCCATGCATTAGTTGCTTCAGGCTTATACTAAAATAGTATGGAGTTTTGCAATTCAAGTATGCGACACTGTCACACTTCTTCTATATGATGGCGCTAGTTTTATCTCTCCATGTAGACATACAGGGTAGATCACTCGAAGAAAAAGTTAGAGGAAAAGATAAGAGTACAAGTAAATTAATTTTTTTGAATCAGTCTAATATCTTTTATTTCTACGCAACTCAATAGTCATCATGAAAATAACTAATTTTTTCTCCTATTTAAAGCGCGCCGATGTAAAGAAAATATCCGGAAACAGGTGAGAAATCGCTTTCAATTCATTATTCGTCGAATAAACAAATCGTACACTCAAATGGTACTATAATTATTATTACCAAAAATAAATGAACCAATAAATAATCAAACCAACATTATACTAAAAAAAAAAAAAAAACTATTCAAGTATGATAAAGGAAAAGTACGCGGTGGAGTCATAAACCTTGATCAGACAGATTTTCCGTACAGGCAAAAGAAGCTAAATACTTAACGGCTTTGTTTATTTATCACTAGTGCTAGATTGTACTTAAGTTATAAGAGGTGGGCTCGGCTTAGGTTAAAGGTAGGGTGGTAAAGCTTCCCCTCTATCGCCTGGCTGGTTGGGGGGAGAGAGTAAAGTCGCTCTGCGCTTGTGGGAGAATGCTTAGTCATTAGCATCACTAAGCTATACTTCGCAAAAATGGAAAAATACAAAATCTAAATATTAATCAGAAGCCATAGAACCTAATAACCCTATAATCTTTCATTTCAACCTCATAACCGAATAAACTTATTGTTTAATTAAAAAAGTTGCGAGCTGACACAGCACTATTGTGGATATAGCCTACATCTAACACATAATAAATTAATGCGTTTAATTCGACTGACGAGCTCGACGTAAGTGGTAAGTTTTGAGAGCTCTCTTGTGGACAGTAAGAGCATTAATCTTATCAAAAGAAGTGTCCAGACCTATGAAAAAGACCGTGTAAATGACATGTGACATTTAATACGCTACATGACATCATTAACAATTAAATATGGCAGTCAATACAAGTTCGCGAACTATTTTTCTCAACTCACCCCCCTGGGTATTTAATGACAGGGTATCACAGGTAAAGTATAATAAGCTTATCGATGATTTCATATCATAAAAAATCTATCATTGGAGTGGACTCAAAATGCTTATACAATCTTGCAATTTTCTTTTTGTACTATTTATTCAAACGCAATTTCATGATTAAAAAAAAATACTTTTAGACTATCCTAGTTTTTGGAGTTAATGGCTTCATGTTTTCCAATACTGACATCGTTATTGTTTGAACAAAAATCAAGCATATCTTATAAAAACTAATCTTATTGTGATTATACTCACACTGTTGTACCATTTCATATTGATATTAAAAGAGGTTGTAGAAATAAAGGTTGTTCGCTATTATTGTGCGCAACCACATTAAATTAAAAATGATATAACAAGGCTCACATCTTACTTGTCATACCATTTTATTTGATACTTCCGACATAAACAAGGAGATTTTGCAGAAAATGGAGATCTTCCTTGAGTTTTTCATAATCTCAAAAAATAAGCCTAAAAATCCAGTGATTCCTCCGCAAAAAAAATTGTTCAGCTGACTAGACCATGTTTATCTGATGTTTTTGGGGTCACTATATTCGAATCCGAGGTCTGTATTACTCCATCACCCTCAAGTTATTCATAACCTCAAAAAATTAGCCTAAAAATCCAGTAATTTCTCCAAAAAAAAAAGAAAAAAATTGCTTAGCTGTCTGGACTATGTTCATCTGATGTTTTTTGGGTCGCTGAATTCAAATCCAAAGTCTGTATTACTCCATCACCCTTACACTATTTGATCTGATTATTACTTTTCGATTCAAAACGTGTAACAAACCAACGCTACCTTTGAATTAATCAGTATTTGTAAAATTTATCATAATTAATAAATATTTAATGACGAATCCATAGTACACTAATAACGAAATATGTAACCTTTAACGAAAAAAAGTATGCGGGGATATAATAAGGAAGCTTGACAAAACTTTCAGCAACAAAGTTGTTCCTCCATTTTCAAAGAAGTTTTCCTGAAAGTTTCAAACCGATTATTGAAGAATTAAAGAACTTTTTATAACTACGTGCACAGCTGTCAATATACTACATACATACGCCACGGCACGGGTACGTGGACCAGCTTCAGCGTCAGGTTAGGTCGTCTGCTGCATGCCGATGACAGCTTATCGTCTACGATCTGTGCATACAAGTATTGTAAGAATAAGTAATTGATAATAGATTCCCGATTATTCACAGTATATGTCACAAAAATATTTGCTCACTTCAGTTCTTGCACGTTTGTTTACGTTTCTTGTCCATGAACTTTCATCGCGCCGTCTCTTTCTTCCTGTTTGTTGAAATTTACCAGAAGACATGCTGAACAAACACAAAGTGATTACATCTATTTGACACACGCACGAAGTAAGGACACACAATAAATTTTCATGGGCATATGCACAGATGGTAGACGATAAGCTGTCACCGGCATGCAGCAGACGACCTAACCTGACGCTGGAGCGGGATCACATACCCGCGCCATGGCGTACGTACGTAATATATTGACAGCTTTGCACGTAGTTACAAAAAGTTCTCTGACTTAGCTGATTCTTTATAAATAGGTTTGAAACTTTCAGGGAAACTTCATCGAACATGGAGGAACAACTTTGTCGCTGAAAGTTTCGTCAAGCTCAAACTTCCCCGCATACTTTTTTCGCTGAAGGTTATGTGTTTTGTAATTCGGGCACTATTGATTCGGCTTTGGATATTTATCAATGATGATACATTTAAGAAATTCTGATTAATTCATAGACAGCGCTGGAGTGTTTCACGTATTCATACTAAATTTTAAACGATTTTGAGCATTATTAGCTGAGAAACAGCGATGTATATTTTTAAGAACTACTGGATTCGTGATTTTTTAAACGACGGTTTTTATTTTTTACCTTGAAAAGTAATAATCAGATGAAAACTTGTAAATAAAAAAAAAATATGTGGATTTTTATTTTTCATAAGCAAGTATTTTTTAAATTGATTAAGAGACTTTTAAAATTTTACCATGGTCGCGAACTTAAATTCCGTTTCAAGCGCTGAGCAAGTTATTGAATGGGGCTCCTCAATTGGTAAAACTTCATGTGTATCAACATAAATATTAAGTGAAATGGGCATTCTGCACTCAATAGGTAAGATAATTTGAAGATTTAACTATGTACAAACTTTTTGACAGTACCGTAATAGATCCAAACTTGTTGTCATAACCTCACAATAACTCAATAATAACCTCTAACTTTTAATCGATAGCCTTCATTCATGTTTTTTTGTCTTACATTCCGCTTATTATTCGCGAATAAAATTGTGAAAAATTATTATTCCCTGTCTCTCGTGTACTTAAAGAACTGGTGCATATTAGATAGCGTTACAGGCCAAAAATAACCTACAAAATTGTGGAAATAGAGTTCAATTATGAATTTACTCTTAGTTTCCACTTATTATAAGTTTCTAGAACATATAAAAACCTATTTTTCAATGTGTTCGACATGAGTAAAGTACTAGTGCCTTAATAAGGTGTAGCAGTCTATAACGACATGACCTCAAAGTATTGTATGTATAACGGATAATTTTTCGTATTTCTTGTTCAACAAAATGAAAAAAATTATTCTTAACTGTATTTAATATGAATTAGGTATAGGTCCTCATAAAAATAAGGTACAGTTTTGACATGACCTTGAAATATTGCAATCATATCCTTTAATTATGTTTTCTCTCACTTTTTGCTTATTTTTCGCGAATAAAATAATGAAAAATTATTATTCACTATGCATTTACTCTATATTTCTACTTATGATGGGTTTAAAAAATTGTAACAACTCTTATTACGGTATCAGATACAGTACTGGTACTTAAAGAAAATAGATTTAATTACAGCATAAACTAAAAATCCTTTGTTCTTAACCTTTAATTACGTCTTCTATCGAAGCATTCACTTATAATTTGTTTATAAAATAGTAAAAACTGATCTTTTGCTATCTTACACATAAGATAAGCACCGTTTTGTTTTAAACATCATTACAGTTTCCACAAAACTTAAAAATTTTGTCATAATAACCTTAAATTACACTTTTACTCATACTTTTCCTTATTTTCATGGTTATGATTGCAAACATTTTCTGTATGTATTACAAGGAAATTATGAGTGCATACAGAATGATGTTACAATTGAAAGACAACCTAAAACTACTTAACTAATAACCTTATATTACGTTTCTTTTAATGTTTTTTGCTTATTTTTTGAACATTAAATTGTGTAAAATCATGTAAAATAGGTTAATTACTGGTGCATACTGAAAAACTAAATAGTCGAAAAATTACCTTAAAATATTGTAATAATAACTTTTACTAACAATTTTGCTATTATATGTATCTGCCTAATTGCTTGAATTACCGTCTATTAAGTTTCATTTTCTTTCCATTAACTCATTTTTTGTGGATAAAGATTGTAAAAATTTATTTCTATTTGAAACAGCTATAGCTGGTTCACACTGGCTAGTTCTACAACATAACCTCTCTCTTTGGTGGAATTCATACTTCCCACGGATCGAATGAATGTCCGTCGGGTGTACTTCATGCAAGTAATTTGACCGTCAAATTAATACTTAATCACACATTTTAACTAGGCCTACTATTTAATTGCTTGATTAGGAGAGCAAAAATATGAACTGTTAAGCTAACTGTTAAATTATATTATTTTACTTTATCAATTAATGTATAGTTCGGCCAAACTTTGGACTGGCAAGCTGAGGTTAATATAAAAGATACTTTCAACTCCTAATTCAACATTCAAATATTAATTCATTCTATCTGCTTCAATCATTACGATTCACAACAGTTCGCAACGTTTCTTAAACTCGCAATTACATTTTAACAACAACGTTTTTACACATAAGTTTGACAAGAGATACTTCCAGTCTCGAGGCCACGACGCGAATGATTTATAAATCGAATTACTTAGCCCTACCTGCCACTTTCTCTTCGTTAGACGCTCGCAACCATATCATATTTTAGACTCCTGATACATCTATAATAAACAAGTGATGAAAGTCCCTTTGATAATCTTATTAGTTGTGTTAACAAATCAGGTACTGTCCTATATTGCAGTACAAGTTGTTACGGCTTATATACCGTGTACGATTGTAATACTATTAGCAGCATGGAGAACATTCAAATGTTTTTAAAACGTAGTGCCCTTACTCTATAAACTGTTGCTCTGATACAGTCCCTCAAGAACGCTGTAACTTACATGGTAGTCTAGAAAATGACGAAGCCAATTAGTGCAGCGTGAATAAATCGACTTCTGCTCCTTTGGTCTTTTTCAAAGGAATATCATTACCTCATCCATTTATACAATAGCAGTGTAGGCTTACTGGGTCAAGCATAAGTACCCATGATCCACCATGCTAGACAAACAATTCAAAAGAACCGACAAACAGACGTTTTTAATAGATGTATTTATCTTTCAGGTTCTCTGATGTCATTGTCAAATAGACCAAAAATACAGAAAACTAAAAATGACAACAGTCACTTTACCAAATAAGAGAAACAATACTTAAAAATTATGTAAGAACCTATTATTAACAATAAGTAGAATGATACTAACTGTTACTTTCCCTAAAAATCAACCTATGTACCTAAAACTGAATTTTTTATTTAAGGAAGTTAAATGAAAATGACCAGATACCCTCCTAAAATGAGAATCAACAGATTTTAATGAAACTTTATAAATGCATTATTTAAAATCGCACAAAACCACTGGTAAAATTTCGGACTAATTCATAACCTGTGAGCTGAAATATGAACATGTCTTTTGACACGTGCTCTTATGGGAATTCATAAAATCGTACCGAACCTCATACTATTCCTTTTTTTTTTTTTTTAGGTACTTCTAAGAATAAGATTATAAAATAATTGGAATATTTTATTATTTCATTTATTAATTGCTCAAGAATGTGTCAATTTTTTTATAGTGGTTCAAAACTTCTTAAACGATCATTTATTGATATTGTAAGATATTTTATGTGATGGCAGTCAATATTTTTCTCCCTCACGACCATGTACAACGTTGCGTTAGGTTAGAACAACTGGAGTCATGATACATCACAATTATGAATTAAAACATCTCATGAATACGTTAAGCACGTATTTTAAAAATTTAAAACAAGAAACAGCACTGGCAGCAACCTATTTTTCGTACAGTGTAACATGATTTTTTACAATTTAATGCTCAAAATATAAGCAAAGGATATTAGAAGAAACGTAGTGTAAAGTTATTAGTTCAGTATCAAAATCAATAAAAAAATTTAATAGGTAAAAATGTAATTTTAGATTGATATGACAAAAATTTGAGGGTATGTGAAACCTGTAATGTTTTTTTAAACAAAGTGGTACTTATCTCATGTGTAATGCATCAAATAGTTAGTTTTTACTACTTTATAAACAAATGATATGCGAAAGCTTGGACAAAAGACGTGATTAAAGGTTATTTAAAAAGTTTTTTTAGTTATGATATAACAAACTATTTTCTACAAGCACTACTACTTAGTTTGATTCCGTGGTAAGAGTTGTTACAATTTTTTAAATCAATCATGAGTAAAAACTTTGAGTAAATACTTAATAGGGTATTTTTATAATATTTGTAGGTTATGTTTCGACTGTATCACTATAAAATATTCACCCATTTTTTCATCATTTTTGATCCAGGAAATACTAATTTTTTACAATTTTATTTGCGAATAGTTAACGAAAAGCGAGAGAAAAAACATAATTAAAGGTTACAATAACTATATTTCGAGATAATATCGGAACTGTAACTTCTTATTATGAGGACTAATACTTTACTGATATTGAATACACTTGAGAATAATTTTTTACATTTTTGTGTACGAGAAAAAAGCAAAAATTATTGGTTGCAGCATAATTCAAGGCTACAAATACAATATTTTGAGGTTATGTCCTGTCATAGACTGTGATACTTTTTCAAGACACTAGTACTTTACTTATGTCTGATAGATTAAAAAATGAGTTTTTATATATTTTAGAAACTCATAACAAGTGGAAACTAAGAGTAAATTCACAATTAAACTCTGTTTTTACAATATTTGTAAGTTAGGTTTGATATGTAACTCTATTTATTGTGCGCCAGTTTTTAATTGTACGAAAGACAGAGAATTATAATCTTCCACAATTTTATTCGCAAAAAATAATCAGAAAGTGAGAGAAAAAACATGAATAAAGGCTATCGACCAAGAATGAGAAGTTATTATTGGGTTGATTCGAGGTTATGACAGCAAGTTTTGATTTATTAATGTACTGTCACATTGAAAAAAGTTTGTACTTAGTATAATATTCAAATTATCCTACGTATTGAGTGCAAAATTCACATTTCACCCAATATTTATATTAATACATGTAAAGTTTGACAGTTTTTCAGTCTTATTACAAATTTTCAAGCATGTGAAATTTTGTAGATTTTTCGCTACAGTTTCCCTACATTCTGCAGTTAGAAATAAGCTTCAAACATGGCAAAAAGAGTAATGCGTTAACTAAGTACACCTAAGATGTAAGAAGTCGATATTAAAGACCTGACAAACCCAAAGGTGCCCTATCTCTTATCGTTTGTGTGATTTTTCCGGGTCCCTTCTCATCGCTTAAGCTGCAGGGTTACAAGAGTCCACCGGGATTTACCTCAAGGGAAGACATTACATATTAGAAGTAAAAAGGTTCGATAAAAATAAAAATATAGCGGGTAAAAACCCTCAAATAAATCCTTTACGACTTGTAGTTGTCTACACTATTGTCCTTTAGGGCAATGAATAGTTATTTTTTCATTAAAATGAGTGAACTATTGTTTTTTAGATTGAGAAAAGTGAATCTTAAGTGAGAATTTTAAATGGCAGATCCAATATGGGGGCCAAAAAAAATTTGCTAAAGTCTTCAAAAAAATTTCTAGAGGAATCTTTTGGGGTACTTGTCACGAAACTTTTGTCAGAATTTTTTGTTTTAAATAGTGGATCCAATATTGCCACAGAAGAACTAGAAATTTTGTAAACATATTTAAGAAAATTCGTATAGAGTTTTTTCGGAGCATTGAGTACGAAGTAATTCGATGAATTTGAAAATCTAACATTTGTGCATTTACTATGATGGAAAAAATTTCCAGTAACGTATACTTTCGTAACAATAAAAATAAAAAAAAACTTTCTAAGATACATTTTTGTTGTTTTTATTTGATTATTACATGGATTAGAAATAACTGAATTCTCGGTAAAGTAATTAGGAATCGTTGCTAACTTTCAACGGCTCGTTCAGGAAAAAAAAATTTGTTCCTACCTCGGGCAGTTTTGCAACCCTAGTTCACCCTCGGTAGGAAAAACAGCGTTTGCCACTCATGTGCATCCGACCAGGGGGATCCCAACAGTCCCTCAGGCATTGCTTCGTAAACACCCTCGGGCCCAGGCACCGCCCTGGAGAGATGCATATTTGTGACGAAAACTACTATTTCTCCCTGTCGGGCGCATAGTGAAGGCCCAATGTACTTTTAGTGCTTGCGTCATGGGCCCAAAATAAAATTGTACTGCCCTGAGGGCGAAAAGTAATCCAATCGTTTTCCAATGGAACTAATTCGAGATTGGGATTCCTTCTTCCTATCTCGGGTGTTTTTGAGAGGCTGGTGTGCCCTCTGTAGGAAAAACAGTTTGTAATATTAATTTTTGCTAGGAATGTGCAACTCTCTAGAGTGATTACGCGGGCGCTTACAAAGTAATACGCCAGGGGCCGTTGTGATCACCCTGGTTGGATACTGGCGAATCTTGGTTTTTTTACTTCGGGCGACTTTGAGAGGCTGCCCACAAAACATTAAGTTAACTGACATAATATAGATGTCTTATTTCTCATCCCATCCATATGATGTCAGATATCTTAATGTTCTGTGGGTGTTGTGCTCTTAGTAGAAAAAATAGCATTAACAAAATACATTGTCTTCATCATTCAGTTTAAATTTCAAATAGAGCGATCATTTGGTTATCGTATAGTCAAGGGGGCTTCGCCCCCCCCCCCCCCCCCCGCCCCCCCGGGGGGGGTTTTTTTTTTTTTTTTTTTAAAAACCATA